>PVKS010012023.1:0-54902 GCA_004027875.1 Aplodontia rufa | reverse complement strand
TTGGGGAATGACCTAAAATAACAGTTGCTTGTTTAACCAGATTTGCACAAACTTCATTCCTTTAAGACTTAGCTTCCCTAAAAAACAATAACTAACAGACACAGAAAATTAGCTTGATAGACAAGTACAGATCAATGTTTAGACTTTGCTTCCAATCAGTACATTAAAATTTGATAACTTTAATTGATGGTGTTAATTATAGCCAATTTAATCACATAATTAAACCTTTTTGAGATTTAACCTTCCAAACCTTCTGCAGCTTAGACATTTTGCAACTTGTTTATATACTTAGCTTTGTCCTCTCTTTTATCTTGGACTTTAGCACAAGAATATTACGTCATCATATAAAATGCTTTCTCATCCAGAAACATTTCTTTTACCTTCTAATTTTTATATTAAAATATATTTCCATACTTATAACTTATATCTCCTTTTTCCAAGTTGTTAACTCTTTCTCAAATTTATATTTTGAAGCAATCCTCATGTGCATTTCATTTCTATGATAAATTTCATCACAGGAGAATGATCTGACAATCTGGCATATTTAAAACCCAACAAGACAGGATAGCCAATTGTCAGACACTCAGGGTAATGGGCCCCCATCAAAGTTCTTTTCAAATGTAAAGGCCATCCCTTGAGGCTAAATATTCCATGAAGGAGAAGGTGGACCCGAATGGAAGGCACAGAAGGATTTCGACTCAAGGACTAATAGAGTGCAGTACAATGAACTAGAAAATCATGGGCCAAGCCAACAACCCTGGCATCCTTTCTAGTATCTGTTCAGTATGGTCTCTAATCACTATATCCATCCAGAAGCTATAAGACCTGTTAGGTTCCCCCTCCTCCTACAGGAGTTCCATCTTCTCTCATTTAAATAAGCTTTATTGCTTTTAATAAAATGAAATCATTTATTCTTCACAGTACTTTAATCAAAACACAGGTGAAACTTTTTTTTATGCATATAGGGTTATATCTGCTAGAATTTAAACTCTTAGTAATCTTACTTTTAGGTTAAGACCCAGAAATGAGGGGCTGAAGCAGTGATTCAGTGGTCAGAGAGCTAGCCTGGCATGTACAGGGACCTGGGTTTGAACCCCAGCACCACATACACAGCTAAATGTCTAAGTGTCAGAGAAACAAAGGTCAAATGAAAAAAATAAATAACATTGATTCTCTCTCTCTCTCTCTCTTCTAAGAAAAAAGACCCAGAGAGAAGAAGCAATTTTAAACTCCTTTTTACCTCCATTTACCAATTTATAAAAATACACTTAATAGACCCAAAAAACTATGTTACCTTATGGAATTCAAGAAGCCAAGCGCACTTAAGTTTAAATTCAACAGTTGATGTTTTAGTATTTTAACTTTGCAAATTATTTATATATCTTCTCTAGCAAACTTAGTTACAAAGATTAATCCCGTTTATGTTAAAATGACTTTACCCATATCTAACTTAGGTTACCCATGAAAACCAAGGTACCAAACAAATCTAGTTAACACTTTTTTTTTTTTTTTTTAAGAGAGAGGGACAGTGAAAGAGAATCAATTTCATTTAGTTTTTCATGTGGTTTTTGTTGCTCTGACACTTAGTTGTGTATGTAGTGCTGGGATTTTAACCCATGTCCTCATGCATGCTAGGCAAGTGCTGTAACCACAGAGCAACTGCTTCAGTCCCTCTAGTTAACACTTTAAGTCATTTTTTTCCTGCCAGAAAAAGCTCCTTAGAAGCAATTATCATTGCACTATAAATATTTTATAAGAAATCAGCACTTTGGCTGGTTCTAACAGTGGTTCAACTCATGCTTTGAATATAGTCTTTGTTGCTCTGCCACTGAAGCTTATTTTAAAAAGGACATTTTGTTTTCTTTCTCCCTTTCCCCCTCCCTAACCTGGGGCAGGGAACAGGATCACCCTTGCTTCATTCTAAGCTGAGTTATCTGCCTTCTAGTGCACACCAACCACAGGAACCAACCAGTTCAGACTTGGGGGTTGGTTATCTCCCAAATCAACAAGTGAATCACAACTCTCCCACAGAAAACACCTGGAATGGAGGCTTTGAATGGCTTCTTTAAAAACCTGTTCTCCCTGATGGTCAGAATCACAGACCCCAGGACTAGAATCCCCTGCACCTCTCCTCTCCCAGCAATGCAATAAAACTTCTTCCTCTCAAAACCATATCCTGCTACTGAATTGGTTCACAGAAAGCACCACCTTTTGGTTACGTGGCCACCTAGAGAACATGTGGGTTATGAATTTCAAAGGCATCTTTTACTCTTACCAATTAGATTGACCCTTTTTGTTAAAGTTTTATTTAAGTCACATGAATTAAAAGCATTTGGACACATTCATTAAATTCTAGTACTCATTATCCATAAGCCAATTTTGATACCACATACACCACATAGACACAGGCACATATGTAGACACATGACGTCTAATACACAGGTTAAAATAGAGCTTGTCACAGAGTTTACAGTATGACCCAGACATGAAAAGGCCTGTGAAGTTGGGAACTTTAGGAATAGAGTCTGCCAGCCATGGTGGACAGCAAAATCAAAGGTTCAGGTGGCCACTCATCTTCCATGGGGTAGAGTCAGCCACATCTTCACCACTGCTTATTTCCCTGCTCAAGACTCTCTGATGGAAAGTATTTGTACATATGGATCTTTCCTTCTTTTTTCCCTGTCTCTAGGCCTAGGGGAAACAATTCCCCTTTTTTTCCCTTGTAGATTCCTGAACTAAATTTCTTCCTTTGTACTCAATCCCCCTTTGTCAAAAGTTTCTTGTACACTTCGGACCCCTATATGTTCAATCACTTACTAGGGGTTTCTTGCTCTCTCTCTCTCTCTCTCTCTCTCACACACACACACACACACACACACACACACACGCATGCATCCAGCTTTCCTGGCTGTGATCCTGTGTTTCTGAACAGAGTCTCAACATCCCTTTTGGAGTTTTTTATTTTTGGACTCATGTCTCAGTCACATTCACACAACTTCTGAGATGTTCTGACCACCAAGGGAATACTTCTCAAGTCTGAGAATAGATATTCCCATGTTGCTCCATGCATGGAGTTACCAACTACAGATCTTGCTTGGCCCCTCTCCCTGTGTTGCTGATCCACCTCTGATCCACTTTGGATTTTGGGTCCTTTGTCAGCCTGAAAGATTGCATTACCCTGAGGCTGTCGAAACAAGGCAGAGGGACCCATCTCCTCTAAGGAGGGGTTTGTACCTGCGATTCCCTCAGATGATGTACGGAGCCCCATGCTGGGCACCAAAATTGTTAGAAATAAAATTGTTAGAAATATCAAGAAAATCAAACATGGGCTTGGAGGTGGATGGGCAAGGCAAAGTTTATTTCAGCAGAAGGTGTGCTCACAAATTATCCGGCAAGCTAGCACACCTAGGTAGGCAGTCCCCCTAATGAAACACTGCCCCCCTCTCTGATTGGAGGAGCTCAGCTTACAATCTCCATGACTGGCTAATTTAAAATTTGGCAGGCTGGTGAAAGGTCTACAGTTGCAATTGGATAACTGTTATGGAATTTTTTTAAAAATTTCTTTTCCCTGAGCACATGGTTCTCCAACTTAAGATGGCTTCCTTATACACATGAAATTTAAGTTGCAGTAAACATGTCTGTGTTGCATTTCAGGTTTAACTTTGATAGAAAAGAAAACATAAATCTCACAGAGGGCAGATGGGTAAGCACTCAGCCTGTTTGCATCTTTCTGTTCATGTTTCTGATGCTTCCAAACTCCATGGGCCTTCAGAGCCTCCCAGGAACTCTTAAGGTACAATTTTCAGGCTTCAGAAATTTCAGACATCTCAGGCTCTGATATTTTGAGTGTCCTGGAGGAGAGGTGAAAAGGCGTTGCTCCACCTGACTGGAATTTATTGGGACTCCTTCCCAGAGGTTGACAGCCTGGGAGAGTCAGGATGGAGAGTCATGACCCCAGGTGTGGGCCTGACCAGGGCACTGCTTACTCAGGATGCAGGCCCTCTGCTCCCTGGCATCTGTCTCCTGTGGCATCCATGTGCCATGGCACTGAGCTCATTCTGGCCCATGGATTTCTCTGCTCTCCTAGAAGGAGTTGGTTTGGCCTGACCCCTGCACCTACCCTCCAGCACTGTTGCTAGGGCAGGTGTTTGGTCCTCCTGTTACAGAGCAGGGTCTTCTGGAGAAACTGAGGCTGTGTGATACCCCTCCAACCCACTTTTTACTTTTGGTGGGGCAGGCGCAGGTGTACATCTCAATCATTGCCCTTTCTTTTAAATTATATGTATGGCTGTGCTTAGGTGACACTCCCCTGCCAGGTGTTAAAGCCAAGTTAGTCAAAATTGACCTTGCTTCTCTGTACTTTTAAAGAGTCAGCTGAGATTCCTCAGGGGGGTCACTCTTGGGAACTTGTGGGAAGCCTCTTAGTTCCTCTAGTTCCTCTATTAGGGCCATCCATCAGGATGGATCAGGGTCTCCTGTCCACATGTAGTTATGTATGTGGTGCTGGTGTTGGAACCCAGGTCCTCGTGCATGCCAGGCAAGCACTGTAACCACTGAGCCACTGTTCCAGCCCCTAGGAATTATCTTGATAGATAAAAGCAGATCAATGTTTTAAGAAACTCTTGTTACTGCAACACATAGAGAATTAAGTTCTGGTTTATATTAGTACATTAATATTTGACCTTAGGGGACAAAAAACTAAAATAACTTCAGCTGATTCTGCTATAATAGAATCTGCCAGTTCAATCACACACAATCTTTTTGAGATCTACCCTCCACAAACCTTGTGCAACCTCCCTCCTTGAGACACTCCACAGCTTGTTTACTTTACTGTACTAAGCACCTTCTCATCGAGAAACACGTCTTTCCTTCTAATTTCCATACTAAAATATATTTCCATACCTAGCACTTTCTTATCTCTTTCCTAGTTGCTAACCCATTTCTAAATTTTCATTCTGAAATAATCCTTATAATAAAATTTCTCAATTTTCCACAATTACTCCTCTTAATAAGATGAAATATTTTACACTATTTATAATATTTTAATTGATACACAACTGAAACCTTTTGTACTCTTTGCATAAAAATTACCCCTGTTAGAATCTTAACTATTAATAACCTTGCTTTTAGTGAAGACCCAGAAATGAAGCAATCATAAACTCCTGTTTTCATTTAAAGATTTTAAAAGCACATTTAATAAACTCAAATATATGTCACCTTATAGAATTTAAGAAGTCAAGAGTACTTTAATTTATTTTTAGCAGTTGTTCGTTTTTCAGTAAGAGAAAGACAGAATCAACCCTATTCAGTTTTTCATGTGGCATTCGTTGCTCTGACACTGTCATGTACATGGTGCTGGTTTCGAACCCATATCCTCACAATGCCAGGCAAGTGCTGTGACTGCTGAACAATCACTCCAGCCCATGGCAGTTGATGTTTTAGCATTTTAACCTTGCAAATTAATCAGATGTCTCCTTTAACAAGAACATTCATGAAGATTAGTCCCATTTATGTTAAATCTCATTTACTCATTTTTAATTGTTAACTTTAGGTTACTCATGAAATCAAGGTATCAGGCAAATATAAGACATCCTTTCCCTGCTGAAGAAAAATCCTGGAAACACAGGACATTACCCTTTAAGCATGTTCTAGAAACCTGAACATGATTGCCCAACCACCTAGGAAAGCACGTGGGTAGTAATTTTAAAGACATTTTTACTATTATCTGCTTAACCAATTTAAATTGAACTTCTTCTTAAACACCTATGTGATGTGAACTGTCATTTGGATCCATTTGTTATTTTTAATTTTAATTTATGAACACTCATTTATCTATATGTTAATTTTGGTACAATGCAAATTATACATACAGACAAAACATGGACACACAACGTACAGTACACAGATGTGTGCCCACATCTACATGGAAACCAACAGGAAATAAAGATTTTAGAGCTTTTCCTTGAATAATTGACCTCTGAGTAAAGACAGCAAGAGAACAGATAATGGGGGGACCCTCTATAGTTAGATAGAACAAGACTTATTTAAAAATATTAATTTAGGCACAGAAGATTGAATGTGAATTCACCAAAAAAAAAGTTTAAAAGTATGAAGTTTAAAAAAATGACATGGCTGTAATAACTCTAGTAAAGGAGCACATGTGACATCTTTTAGACCAGAGTGCACTTTCAGACCAGGTTAGAATTAGTCCAGAAATTTAAAGAATGTGGGAGTCCTTGAAATACCCAGGAAAGTTCTGAGCATAGAGAAGACTTGTACATTGGGATCTTTTCTTTTTCCTTCATTATGCCCAACGGCAGAGAAGAGAAATGGTATAGGAAGCAAAGTGTCCTCTCTTGTTTCTGGGTCCATAAGGGCCCTGTATGGACCTGACCCCTCAGTCTCCCTTGAGAACCGTCCCCTCTGCTTGGTGAGGCAGAAGGAGAACCCCTTCAAGCTTCCTTAGAAGATCCGAGAACCTTTTCTAGGTCCCCTCCATCTATCTCTCCTGTGTAGCATAAGGAAGTAATTTACAGACACAGGAATCTCAGAGAACAAGAAAAGGGTAAGGCCGTCCTCCATGCTCCACAGTAGCTTGGATTTAAAAGTGACAGTTTTTGTCCCCCTCTGATCTCAAACTAACTTAGGCACTTGCTTGTGTAGCTTATATTTTAGAGGGCTATCAGGCAGAAAAAGAGTAGGGGAAGCTGCTGTCTTTTAGCAACGAAGGCAAATTTTATAAAGATGTGGTGTTACGGTTTATGTTTCCCTCTGGAGACAATCTTCTTATTCCCCCAGCTGGTAATCAGGCCAGATTTGGATACAGAAAATTTCAGGCATTTCCTTTTTTTTCTCAGATGTGATTAGATCATCCCCTGCTGTTACTTTTGAGGCTGAGGCCTCAAAAAACAACCAAAGAGAACAGCGTTGGCACCTGCACCAAGGAAACTCTCTCTTTGGCTAAGGGGCACCTTGCTGATCCTGGAACCCTGTTGGTCAGCAGTTCCGTCTGAGACCTCTGGCTGAGGTCTCACTCAGCATAGAGGTTACATTTTTTTTTTTTGATAACTATTCAATTTGAGGGAAAACAGTCGCCAGCTAGCTGTGCCTTTAAAATGTCCCCTTTGTCCTTTTGAGTTCTCATACTCACAGGACTGTGATCTCAGGCCCATGATTTCATAATACGCTCCTCAGTTTGAAGTGGGAGGCAAGCCTGTTAGTGCCTGGGTGAGATCTTCACTGGAGAAAATGAGCAGTTTGGCTTCCTCATCTAGGAGAGGGGTAGTTTACTCTAGCTAAGTAAGACAGAACTTTTGTTCTTTTCTGATCCAAAGAAGTGAGTACAGAAGAAGGTGTCTAGAGAAGGCAGTCTAATTTTAAAGCTAAGAGAGCTCTATCTTCAAGCTCCATCTTCAGAATCTCCCATAATGGGTCCCTGTTTAAGAGGTGGACATCAGGGACAGACTTGGGGTAGAAGCATTTCTGAAGAGGGAGAGATCTGCTCAGCTCATGCAATTAATGGGTCACCTCTTTCCCAAAGACCTCAGATCGGACTGGGACTTTGTCTCAGGAATGGAGATTCTTTGGGTGAGGTTGCTGTCCACCACTGGGCCAAGTCAGTCAGCAAAGAGAGACAGATAGTGGTTGATGCTGGTACCCCTGAGGGGAATTGGGGCCAGACTCAGGACCGGAGATCTTCTTGCAGCACCAGAGAGTCACCCCAGTCCGCTGCCTTCAGTGGTCTCAAGCTTTCCTCTATCCCACGCACCAGCTTTCTCCCCCAGAAAGGAAGATGAACCAAGTCAGGACCAACCTCTGAACACGTGGGTGAAGGAGGCTCAGCCCTGCCTGTCCAGCAAGTCTGTCACCTGGGTCTTAAGACTGGCAGCCATGCTAGTCACATTTAACTTTCTGACAGGTGCCTGGTGTTTAAAGAGAGTTCATCCACCATGGAAAATTAAAAGCACAGAGACGAGAAACAAGAGTTCCCTTGTCCGTATTGCTTACCCTTCCATAGATCCCCCTACAGTGCAGACTGTAGACCTCACCAATTTCCTCCTGGGTTTTTGTCTGAAAAATCTGTGGACAATGATGAAGGGGAAGAGTGAACATGTGGTAGATTTCCCTGAAAATGTATAATGAGGGGAACTCTCTAAATATAATTTTAAAAAAACCCTCCCTCCCTTACAGGAATCTCCTTCTGAGACACTTCACTCCATATTTTAGGTTTCACCTGGTTAAGGGCTAAGGAATCTCTTTGTTTGAGTTTCCCACTTGAGTTGGGCAGAGTGAGAGCCTCTGTGGAGACCTTTAACCCGGGCCTTCTCACCCTTCCCTGGGAGCTGTTGACAGCGAGGCTGTCTTGCAGATGCATGTGCTCCTTGTCCTTGTAGTCTCCAAATGTAAGATTACAACCTCCTGGAGGTATAAGTTGCTAAGTTTTCTGCCCCACAGCACTGGAAGGGCAGCGTTATGGCTTGACCTAAACGCTGCAGCATTTATTAAATCTGTTTTCCTCAGCACTTCTCTGGTGTCTGAGCCTCCTTAGTCCCAATTCAGAGTACTAAGAGATAGAGTTTCAGAAAAGGCTGAACAGAAAAAGCAACGACAAAAGAGATAACTGAAGATAACAAATAACCAATGATAACTGATGAAAACCAGGTGGGAACACCAAATGTTACGGAGCGAGGGCTTTCGAGGGAAACTGAGGCAGTACGAAGACCCCTTCCAACCTGGTTCTTGTGATCAAGTCAAAAAGATTTAACACATGTTGCTGAGAGTAACAGGAGTGAGTGTACTGAAGGGACAGGAAAAAGGAAAGGGGGACCCTCTCAGGGACAGTGCCTCTCCTGTACTCCACTTTCAGTGGGAATTTCAGAGACCGTTCCAGAGTCCTGCCCAGATCCACCTCAGACTTTTGACTGACAGCTGGGTGATACCATACTTAGGTCCTCACTATCATTGCAATTCTAGGTCACCTTGGCCCCTGCTATTGGATTATTTTTTTTTTTTTAAGAGAGAGAGAGAGAATTAGTTTTTATTGAGTTTTTCACATGGCTTTCATTGCTCTGACACTTAGTTGTGTAAATGGGTGCTGGGGTTTGAACTCGTGTACTTGTGCATGCTGGGCAAGCGCCGTAACCACTGAGCCACCGCTCCCTGCTATTGGATTCTTAACCACACATTTTTACGATTTTCTGGTTAGGAGGAACTACCCTTATCTCCCTGAGTTTCTGAGTCTTTCCCTTCATGGTGAGTTGGGTTCCTCTTATCAACACTATTTTGGGCTCACACTTCCTCGACAGGTAGTAGGTGTGAACATACCCTGCCTACTAAGGCCAGGCAGGCCCCCCTGCAGGTAAATTGCTTTTTGGAAAAGTAAGCATGTGGGGTCAGCACACTGGGCCCATTTTATGGAATCATTCTCTTAAGCTTGTGCTCCACCATTCGCATCTATCTGTCCCCTACCACTCTTGGTGTTATCACCAGGGCATCCAGTTGGTGCCCCGAACAAAGAATTGAACAAGATGCACACGAGTGCAGATTTATTGAGGGTGAGGGTGGAAGCAGCACTCCGTAGGGTAGAGTGGAGGGGATGAGCAAGAGAGAGGCTCAGTCCCATGTCGGAATCAGTGTCTCGTATGCTGAGCTCGAGCTGTTCTTTCCTCCGCGGACCTGATTGAAGACGTTACTCCATTTGCTCTGATTGGTTACTTTCTGACACCTGGTTAGAATCTGGTCCAATATTCCCTCATTGGTTAGTTTAGAAAATCTAATTAGAATACTGTCCACTTCACTCCCATTGAGCATTTTAAAATATTGACCCTGTGGCGGGAGTTGTCATGGTAATAAGTCCCCAGTGGTGGGAACTGTCACGGTAATGGAGCGTCCATTAACAAGGACTCAACTTCTTGCCCTGTCTGTCCTCCAACAGCATCTTTTCTGATACACTGCATCCACTATCTTGGTGACCCTGAACTCCTACCTCACACTGGCCTTGCCCAGACTCCTAAGTCCCGCTGTTTGGGACCTTAGACCCACTGGGACTTGGGAGACTTTGCTGAGCAAGGAGCAGCCTAGGATTCGTTGGTACCTATGGATCTAAGGCTGGCCATGAGCACAGTCCCAAGATGTCTGTGTGCTTGAGGACACCATAAATCATTCAAGGTGGCACCTATACAAATGCTGAAGCATGAGTGTGGTTGGCTTTTGGAGAGCAGGGGCAGAGTCTTCTCTTTTTGAAAGAAAAGAAAAGAGAGTGAGGGAGGGAGGGGAGGAAGAGAGCAAGGAGGAGGTAAAGGCCAGTTAGCAGCAGCAGGGAGGTCTCAGTGAAGCAGGAAGCCAGCCCACTGCTCCTACTCTGACCCTCAAGGGGACTTGGTGTTTGGACCTCTGAGAAAGGAGGGCAGGGCCGCCTGTCAGCCCTGCAGTTAGCCTCCATCCTGGCCTGGCGTCACCATGGCGACCGAGCAGGAGGTTGAGCAGAGCTGGCCGCAGGAGCCTCTGCAGCGTTTCTGCCTGGTCAAGCGCAGGCCTGCAGGTGTGGGAGCCAGGGCTCACCCTTAGCGGCACGTCTGCTGCCAGCCAGGCTGGCCAGCTGTGTGAAGTGGCCTGGGACCTTGGGCTGCTCTCTAAGGAGTCTTCAGAAAGGGGATTGCTTGCTGCATTCTTCCAAGGAGACAGTCTCCTGAGAGCCTGCTTTCTCCATGTGTCAAATGGTCAGATGTCATGCTTTTCTTTCATATATAGTGAGGTAAAAGATAAGAGCCAATATATATAGATAGATGAGATAGATGATAGATATAGGTAGATGATTGATAGATGAAGATATAGATGATAGGTATAGATAGATGATAGGTATAGATAGATAGATAGATAGATAGATAGATAGATAGTTAGATAACATACAAAGTAAGACAGTGATGTGTGCAGGCTTTGGAAAGCAATTAAAAACTATAAATACACAACCTCTGAGTACAAAAGCTTCTCTGTGCCCTTTGTCACCTGTCTCCACACGCAGGCTTTTGTCCCCTCTCCTGTGCTCACCCATGTGGCATTTGAGGGCTCATGTCCTTTCCAAACCCCCTCCTATGCTCTGCTCTGGGGAGCTGCCCCTGGTCCCTGCCCCTCTGGTGAGTGCCAGAGGGAGGAGGAAGGCCTCATGGAGGAAAGCACTGGCAGCGTCCTCTCCGCTTTTGGTTGCTGACAGCAGTGCCACTAAGGAGCTCCTCTGATCAGGCAAGCACTAACCTCGGCCTGGTGCCTTCTCCCCAGGCCTCTGCAGGGTGGTCACTTGCCAGGTGCACAGCCCGATTGTGCCAGGGCAGTGGGGTAGGTTGCCGGGAGAGCCATGGAAACAGTGGAGACAGTGCAGGAGCCATCTACAGAGATGCCTAAGGGGAGGGCGAGGCGGCCACAGGCTGATCATTCCCCTCCATCCCTCATAGCCCTTCTCCAAGCAGCATCTCCTCTCCCTTGTGGCGTTGGGTTCCGGTGGCTGGCTGGCTGAGTGGCGTGTGTCCTTTCCACAGGCCATGCATGGACCCCTAGCTTGCTCAGAGTGCTTGCTGGACCAGCCTCCCAGGAGCAAGCGTCCTGGTGCAGCTGCAGTGGAAACCACCACCATGCCCCAGTTCCTGGCACGCAAGGGACAGTCAGCGACCTTCTGGTTCAGCCAGGCTCTCCTGGCCTGGGCTGCTCTCCGTTCCCTTGACTTGGCCAGGTTCCCGGGAACTAATGGGGCATTTCAGGGACATGGTATCTTCCTGTGCTTCTTTTCCTCAAGGACAACATAGGGCTGCTCCCCAGTGCTCTGGGTAGTGGTGACCCCAACTTCCTCCTTTGCTTGGTGGCAGTGTCTGCCTGTTTCCCCGGCACTCCCCTGAGCCTTCTGCGCCCCGTGTTCAACTCTGCTCACTGGCTGCTGGAGCTGCCTTTCCTTGCCATGTGTTTTCCTTAAGTCTGCCTGCGGCTCACCCCTGTTCCTTTTCATTCCTCCTCCTCTGTGCGGTAGGGAGGCCTGGCCTTCCTCCTGCGCGGGCATGTGAGTGCCTCTGGTGTTCAGCTCTGTGCAGCCTGAAGCGCCTCTTCCTTCCACCTACAGGCACTTCTGGGGAGGGATTTCCAGAAGGAGACTTGTTCCACCCTGCCTTGCTTCTGGATTGCTTCTGCGTTGCTGCATGGATTCTGCTGCGTTGCTTTCCTGTGCAGTCTGCCAGCATTCGCAGACGCCCCTCATCTCCTCTGCTCTGCTCCCCACCACTCCGCAGCGTGCACCGCCCACCTGCTGTATTGTGTGGAGCCCCAGCCGATCTCCCTCAGTTAGGTGCTTCTGATACTCCAAGCCCGTGATGTTTAAAGGCACTGCCCTGAGGCCCAAATCTTTGCCCAGCAAGTGGAAATGAACTTGATTTCCCGCAGAACTCTGTAAGAGCAGCACATTCTTGTCGGTTTGCTGCTGTGAAATATGAAAGTTTTATCAAATCCATGTTGTTCACCATGAATTCCACATCACCCTTTAAACTGTAAAGCATTCTGCTTGTTTTCACCTTTCAACTTAAGAATAAACTCATTGGCACCGGAGCAGTGGTGGCTCAGTGGCAGAGCACTTGCCTGGCTTGTACGAGGACCCAGGTTCAAACCCCAGCACCACATACACAGCTAAGCATCAGAAAAACAAAACTGGATGAAAAAATAAATAAAATTGATTCTCACTTTCTCTCTCTCTCAACTCTCTCTCTTAAAAAAAAAAATAAGTAACTCATCGCCCAAATTTCTTAGTTGATGTGTTTAAAGTTTGCCTCCAGTCAGGTGGAAGATGGCAGACTGCAGGGAAGTCACTCCCGGGCACTCTCCTTGACCTAAAGGAAGAAACGCAGGGAAAGCTACCTTCCTGCAAGGTGTATGTATTGGAAACAATTCACGGAACACAGCGCAGGTCAGTGGGAGATCAGTGACTCGGAGCCTTGGGTGTAGCAAGTGGAAAAGAAGAACTAATTCAACCTAACTGGTCACCAGGGGCCACCCTCGTCCCTCCATCACTGCAGCAGCAGGGGGACGCTGTCAATTCAGTCTGATTCCTTTGGCCACACAGAGACCAACCGCACTAGAAAAGCTGTGTTGGGTGAAAGCAGGTCCTCTCAGCTTCTCTGCTGCAGAGCAGGGGTCAGACTCCCCTAGCCTATGAGGAGGTTGGATTGCAGTGATTTGGAACAAACAGGCAGGGAGCAGAGCTGGGAACCAGGCGGATTTCCCCACAATGCTGTCAAGATCCTGCACTCTGCTGTGAGCGGACAGAGTGCGGTCAGGGGCTCTGCCCTGTGCTTACACTGGCTTGACCCAGTGGCAGCTCTGCTCTGGAGGAGAACATCGTCCCCATGTCCCCACTTCCAGCCCTGAGCAGTGTGGGCTGCAGCTGTCCTGAACAAACAGGCAAGGTGGGCGGAACTTTGTTTCATCATCATCTCCCAGATCCCCCTGTTACCCCAGGGCAAATTCAGCCAGAAAGGGAGAGGAGAGCCTGGAGCCAGCGATGGTTAAGCCAGAGATGACTGGATCCCGAGGAGCCCGGGGGCAAACTTGTCCCTTCCCCAAACTCGTCCTCTCCCCCTCCCAAGTCCCAAGCCACCAGACTCTGGGACAACTTTCCAGGACAATTGGTCAAACTTTACTGGTGATCAGCAGGACCGCTTCAAGTCTGTACATCAGAGTTTGAATTTTATTTAAAATTTTTTATGTGTGTTTGTAGTAAGCGTTTTTGCTGTAGACCTGTTTCTTCTACTTATTTCTTACCTTTTCCTTGAACACTTGCTTTGACATAAATGCCAGCACTCACCCCCCCCATTATCTACTTCTCCGTCACCCACATCTTTCCTATTCTCCAGTAATAGCCAAACCCTGTTCTTCTAACTCTCACCCAACATCATTCCCCCAGTCTCTCCCTATGTCTCTCTCTCTCCCCTTTTTCTTCTTTTTTTCCTTTCGTTCGTTTTTTATTTCTGGTAATCAGAATATTCTTACAGTACACCGACACTCACGCAGCTCACTACCTTCCTAACTCAGTTCTTACTCTCAGATGTTGGTAAGTTTAGCATCAATTAGCTCCATCTGGAGATAGGTGCTAATCACATCTTTCCTTCATGGGTGTTGGGTGCATCGACTACAAAAGGAAGAGTAACCACTGTGTGCTTTAAGTAGCCAACCTGTCTGTTCATCCTTAGCAAGGACCTCAATGGAAATCTGATGTCAATGCCAAATTTGATCAGAGCTGAAATTGAGAACAACAGCAGAAAACAATACAGAGAACCAACACAACAAAGAGTTGGTGCTTTGAAAGATTAAATAAAATCGACAGACCCCTAGCCAACCTCATCAAAAGGAAAAATGAAGTGAAGCAAATCAACAAAATCAAAGACAAAAAAGGAGACATCAACACCGACTCAACCGAAATCCAAAGGATTATCAAAACTTATTTTGAAAAACTCTTCCAAGTTTGTTAATCTGGAGGACATTGACAAATTCTTAGACACATATGACATTCTCAAATTAACACAAGAGGACGCTGAAAATCTAACCAAACCAATCTCAGGTAGCGAAATGGAAACAGCAATCAGGGCTTTCCAAAAAAGAAAAGCTCAGGACCTTATGGATTCTCAGCAGAGTTCTACCAGACTTTACAGAATTAACAACTCTCCTTAGTAAGCTATTCCAAGAAATTGAATGGGATGGAACCCTCCCAAATACTTTTTATGAGGCAAACGTAACTCTGATATCAAAACCCAACAAAGACACATCAAGAAAACAATGATCCCCTCAATACGTAAGACTACGTCAAACAAAAGAAAAAGAAAAATGTGCCTCAAATTGGGCTGGAGCAGTGTGGCTCAGTGGTTGGAACACTTGCCTGGCATGTGCAAGGACTAGGGTTTGGGCCCCAGTACTACACACGCAACTGAGTGTTGCAGAAATAAAGGCCAGACGAAAATATAAATAAACTTGATTCTCTATTTTTTTTAAAAAAATTGTATCAAATTAAAAAGGCACTGACATTTTTCCTAACCCCGGGAGAAATTTCTGATTAGCGTCTATCGACTTCACAAATCAAACTGATCTTCACACGCAAACGTTTATTACCCTTAGCTGGGGACTTTGCAGCCACGTGACAGTAAATGCATAAGATGCACAGAGCATCCTCAGCAGTAGAGGCCAGTCTCCACATACAGGCTGCTCCTTGGATAGAGTCGGGAAGCTGCTGGTGGCCTGGACAATGCCTCTTGTCCTGCACTGTGTGCTCCAGGCTGAGCTCTGGAGGGCTCAACTCTGGGAACATTACGATGCCCGCCCAGCTCCCACCTGTACACTGAACACTCGCCCGGTGCCCAGTAGGATGCCAGCGCTGTGGGTACGTTCATTCACTGGTCCTGACCACAATCCTGGGGTTGCTTTGCAGAGAACAGAGCACGTGTTGAGTGACTTTAAGTCTCTTGCCCAAGGCACACACCCCATAAGTGACAGTGGGAAGTGGGACCAGCTCCACCTAATCCCCAGGCCCCTGAGCCTCACCCACATGTGGTCCAGCTGCCTGCAAGGAGGATGCAGGTCTGCCCATCCCTGTCCTGTGTCACTGTGTGAACACATCTGCTAGAGCTAGGGCAGCTCTGCTCCCAGTGTCCAGACAGTGGGCACTTGACTCCCTTGCTTCCTAATCTCCAGTTCTGAGCCCCTGACAAATAGTGTGCCTGTCCCAGACTGGAGCTCAGAGCGTGCTGGCTCGGTGCCCTGTCCCAGCCACCTTCTTCCTGCCTGCTGCCATCCCTTTCATTAGTATCTCCCCCGTGAGGGCCTCCGTGCTCCTCGGGAGGTCTTGGGTGTGTACCATTATTGACTTAGCTGCTTAGGGTTTTGGGTTTAAGGAATGGCTCCTCTGGACTGAGTGACTCATGGAACAGGGACTGGAAGTTTTATCACCTCTGGGTCTCCAGGGCCCAGGACAAGGCTCTTCCAAGGCAAGTGTTGCTGAATGCTTGGTATGGGGTCATGGGGGTGTGCTAGGAGTTGAGTGTTGGGAGGAGGGATCTGGAGATCACCTGGCACAGGCGGAAGGTGAGGAACCAATGTGTGGGTCTGTCAGCCTCCTTCATGCACTCTTCCAGACAGGACCACAGGTGGAAATGGAATCTGGGTCTCTCTGACCCCTCCCACAACTCTACCTGGGCTCTTCCTCTTCCTTTTCCCTGCCCTTGCCTGCTCAACCACTTGGGGTAGAACACTTAGTCAGTGGTCTGGGCATCTCAGGACCGTTTTCTCTGGGGCTGTCCTGGGTTGAGTAGGGTCCCCCAAACCTGCAAGCTTTACCTTATTTGGAAGTAGGCTCTTTGCAGATGTGGTTAAGATGAGGGAAACCTGGAGTAGGCTGGGCCCATGTCCTCTGATTGGGGTCCTCACCCAGGAAGACGGCCCTGGGAACATGGAGACAGGAACACCAAGGCTGTCAACAGTCACTGCAAGCTGGGAAGAGGCAGGAAGTACTCCTCCTCCCTGGAGCCTTCAGCGGGAGCAGGGCCCTGCTGACGCTTGGATCCTGGATTCCAGGATTCCAGCCTCCAGAACTATCAGAATAAATCACTGCTGATTCAAGCTACCCAGTGATTCCTTCTGGCTTCCCTGGGAAGTTAATAGAGAGACCGAGGGCGGGGAGGCTCCTAGAGGCTCAGCTGATGAAGGCTTGTGCTCAGAGATGCAGTGGCGGGGACTACACATGGAAGTGTGGGTATCTATGGCCTTTCTTTCTACCTCCCCCAGGCATATGCTCGTCTCACTGGTCCCTACCTCCCCCTCTCCCAGCCTCAAACCCCAGGCAAGACTCTCCACCTCCCCCGGCCTCAACCCCTGGATGAGACTCGGCTCTGCTGGCCTTTTTCTGGGCTCTTCTGCAGGTGGATCATCAGGACAAGAGTGATGAACATTCGAGAAGCAAGGGGAAGACCTTTACCAGCAAAGAAGGAAAGAACAGAGGCAGGATTGTGGGAGAAGAAATGAAAAGGTTGAGAATCAAGTATGTTGCAGGTGCAAGAAAGGTTTTGTTGTGAGCCCAAGAGTGACCACGCTGAGGGGGCAGCTGGTTGCTGAGGGGGCAGGAGAGAGGAAGTAGGACTTTGTGGGGAGTCGATGCATCGCTTTGGATGGAAATGGCTCAGAAAGCCCCATGTGCCTTCACTAGCTCTGGCTGCTGGCGCGGAGCTGTTCACAGGCCTGCAGGTGGCACTGGCTTCTGCGTGGGCTGCAGAAGGAACAGTGACTTCTTTGATCTGGGCAATGGCAGTGTTGCTACAGGGCTGGTGTCCGGAGCTTCGTGGAGCAAGCAGGCTGTGGACCTTGGTCCTACACATCCTCCTTCCTGCCTGTCCTGATGCCCCCAGGAGGCCACAGAGGGCAGTGAGGTTAGAGCGCTGGAGCTGCCCTCCTCTTTGCTTGTAAGGTACAAGCCACGCCGACAAACAGAACATTCTGATACTGCGACAAACGTCCCCTAGCCACCAGTGAAAGCGTCAGTGTGCACTTCTCTTTCCCCTGTTTTGCTGAGCTCTGGTTGCCCTAAAAGAGCTGCAGCTGCTCCTGTACAGCCCGAGGTGTCTGGAAAGCGCCCTCACACTGTCCTCCGCACCAGGGTGCGGGCTTGTCCAGCACCTCCAAGAGCCGCTCCCGGCCCCCTTTGATTTCCTTCGCCCTGTTCTGGTGAGAGCACTTGACACTCCTCTCCCCTGCAGCAGCTTGGAGAACACAAGGCGGTGTTAGTGGCTGTGGGCCTGGTGGCAGAGCGGCTCCAGAAATTATTCATCATGCATTGGTAAAACTTTGTACCCCCTTGTCCACACCGGCCCAATCCCCCCCTCCCAGCCCTCAGTAGCCTGCATTCTGCCCTCTGCTGCTGTGTGTCTATTTTAGGTCTGACGTCCAGGTGAGATCATCTGGATTTTGTCTTTCTGTGCCTTCTCATTTCCCTTGGCATAATGCCTTCCAGGTTCAGCTGTGCTACAAGTGGCAAGATCTCCATTTTTAAGGCTGAATAATATTCCCTTGCTTGAATGCTCCACGTTTTCTTTACAGTCATCTGTTGATGAATCAGGTGGTCTCTGCATCCGGCTGTGGTGGACGATGCTGCAAGGAACTTGGGTGTGTAGATTTCTCCGTGACGTGCAGATTTCTCTTCTTAGGGTGTATATGCCTGGATCAAATGGTGATCTATTCTTATTTTATGAGGAACCTCCACGCTGTTTGTCACGGTGACCACTAGAGTTGATATTCCCGCCCACAGTGCCAGGGCCCCTTTTCTCCACCTCCCCGGCAGCGCTCGCCCGTAGCTGCTCTTGTGTGGATGACGGCCATCCTAACAGCCCTGGTGACAGCTCAGGGTGGCTCCCATTTGCGTGTCTCTGCTGCTGGGACTGGTGAGCACTTCTCCACTCCTTCCGTCCATCTGTTTGCCTTCTTTGGAGAAACATGCATGTGGGCCTTTATTCCTTTTTAAATCAGATTGCAGTTGTTTCTGCGTTTTGAGTTTAAAACTCTTGGTCCAGGTATCAGTCCTTTGTCTGATGCATAGGTGGCAGCTATGTTCTACATTCTGCAGGTTGTCTCCGCTGCCTGGCTGGGTCGCCCTTGTGTCATGTCACCAAAATGCCTGGCAAGGACAGCTGAGAAGAGGAAGGCTTGTTTGGGCTCCGGGCTTCTGTCACTGCTCTGGGCCTGAGGTGAGGCGGAGCATCAAGTCACAGAGATGCCTCTGCACCCATGTTCACCACCGCATCCCCCACCACCGCCAAGATGCGAAGCATCGACACACGAGCTTCTCAGGGGACCTTAGAGACCCAGCCCAGCACTCTGGGCCTCCCCGGAGCCCTGCGCAGCCTGTGGGCTCGGTGCCTCCACGTGTCCACGCTCCCGTCTGAGGCCCGTGCTCTTGGTGTCACACCCCAGATGGCCTCGCCCAGCCCGATGACTGGCAGCTCTCCCCTGCTTGCACCAGGGGTGTCTCAGTCAGCTTTTTTGTTGCTGTGAGCAGAAGACCTGACAAGAACAACGAGGAAGGGGGGAAAGTTCTTTTGGGGCTCACGGTTTCCGAGGTCTTGGTCCATAGACAGCCAGCTCCATGGCTCTGGGCGGGGCAGATGGGTGTGGTCACATGGTGAAGGAAAGCAGGTCAGGACATGGCCACCAGGAGGCAGAGACACACAAAGCTCAGCTCACAAACATGAACCCCGTCTGCCATGCCAGGGCCCAGCTCCTCCAGCCACTCCCTGCCTGCCTACAGTCCCCACTGGGGCATTCACGCACTGACTAAGTTAAGGCTCTCAGAACCCAATCATTTCACTCTCTTCTCTTTTTGAGTTGGTCTTGGTGTCCAGGGTGAGGGACGCTGTGTCCCCAGCACTCTGGTGAAGAGGAAGGTGCTCACTGCCACTCCAGCCTGGCATGCTGTCCTCAGGCAGGCGCCACCATGCCCTAGGCTGCTGTCACCGTGCCTGTTCTGGCGACGTGCCATCCCCAGCTCAGATTTCTCCCCTGCGCATCGTCCAGCCTTTTCAGTACTTCCCCGGAGCCCACCAGCAGCTCTGCCTCAACTTGCGAGAAGAAGCTCACGCTTTCTGCCCTCTCCCAGCTCAGCTAAGCCACCACCCTCACCCAGCTGCTGCAGAGCTCGAAGCCCAGGGGACCTTCCGCATCCCGTCCACCCCTAGACGCAGCCGGGTTTGCCTCCCACTATTTGTAGAACTGGTCCGTTTGTCTCAGCGCCTGTTCCCAACGCTCCACCTAGCTCCCGTCACCTTTACTTCTAGTGACTTCCCCCTGTGACCCTTGACCCCAACCTCACGCTGCCCATGACACCTGTCTAGTCTGTTCCAATCCTTTGCAGCCCAGACCAGGCCAGATTCTTAGTGTGGCCCTGGCAACTCCATAACAACCATCCCTGCCCCTCCCATCTGCAGGGCAAAACCCACAGCTGACCTGGCCTCTCTTGTCCTCTGGGCCAGTCAGGAACAGACTGATTGAGGTTGGCTGGAGCTGGCAGGTTCTCTCTGGGACTTTGTGCATTTTCTTCCCCCATGGTAACAGAGGTGATGACGGCAAACTTGGCTCCGGGGTGACAGCCAAGATTATTGTGGTGCTGCCTGGGTTTTCATGGACCCTGACCCCATGGAGCAAGGCTCCCATCACCTGTCCACTGTCCAAAGCCCTCGAACTGTCCCTGACTTATACGAGCCAGAAAACTTGTGGTTTGTCAGGACTCTGCTGTGGATGCATAATGATTATCTCCAGTAACTTTATCTAAATGAGAGGTTGATGTTTATATCAGACTTTACAATTGGGATATAAAATTTGATTTTTCCCCCATGGAAACTTTATAAAGTGTGCAAGTTGGTTTTATTGATTGATTTTTTTTTGGATTTACGTACTCAGTAACCAGCTTGATGGCACGCTGCCCTTAGGAGGGTACCCTGGCCACACCCAGCTGCCCTGGCTTCAGATGGCACTGCTACCAAGCCACAGTGCCTCCTCTCAGGCCTGCAAGGGGGAGCAGGAAGCCATAGGGCGTGTCTTGTCTTCATAGATCTCGCCGGTGGGTCCCTGCTATCTGAAACACGGCTCACCCAGGAAGCAGGGCTGTGTGTCAAAGCCACCAACTGCATGGGTGACTCTGCTGCTTCCCTGGGGATGCCAGACTGTCCTCGTTCAGCTTCACCCATGGCTGAGTGGTCCAGGAGGCCACGGCATGGGTGAGGCTAATGGGAGGCCAGTTGGAGATGAGGCTAGGAGGCAGGTCCGCCTTGGCAGCTCTAGGGAACCAAGACTGAAAGCTTCATCCGGGTACCCATAGGGGTATGGGGACCCCACTGCAGGCGGGAGCCGAGCCGACCCAGGGATGGGCAGGATGGCTTTGATGGCCAGAAGCACGTGGTGCATGGTGACTGGCCCCAGGGAGGGAAGTCAGCAAGGGCTCTGGGTCTCCCCTTAGGGGGCTGGGGAAGCGCAGTGCCATTCACCAACAGAGAGAGCACATTCCAGGACCTGGAAGACACTGCAAGACTGGAAGACACCCTTGTTTCCCGGGGACTATGAACTCCATGACCGAGAGAGATCTGCAGACTGCCAGTCCCCCACAGGCCTGGGTGCTGGGTACCTGGCTTGCAGCGTCCTCCATGGTAGCACCCTGCCTAAGGCAGTTCCCATCTGCCCTACCCACCTGCTCCTCCGCCAGGGCTCTCCCTCCATGGCGATTCTTACAGAACATCTCCGTGGTCTTGCTTCTGCCATGAACTTCTTCATCCAAGAACGAGGCCGCCAGAGCTCCCCGCGGCCCTGCAAAGACGAGCAGATAACACGGTGGACAGCAGTTGAGGTGTCCCTGGCTGGCTGGGTGCTGCATGGAGGCAGAGTCCCTGCTGGCCTCTGGAAGCCAGATCACAGTGCTTGGGACCTGGCTCGAAGGCGGCGTCCTGGGGAGGCCTGCAGAGGGTCCCTTACCCTGCAAAACATCCCCAGTGCTCTTCTGGTTTCAGCCACCTCCTCTCTCAGGGATAGCAGAGTCCCCTCAAGGTGGAGCCAGTCTGCCACAAGCCCCTGCACCTGGCTGGGACACACTTTTGCACACTGAGAGCCTCTTGGGGGGCTGAGCCCAAAGCCTCGTGAGACCCTGGTTTCCTAGACATCCCAGCAGTGGTGCCATCTCTGGGACCACTGAAGCCAGACCAGTGGACAGAAGGGCATTCACCTGGCCTGGGCTCCACCTCCTGTCCAGCGGGGGCTGAGGGTCCACACTCTAAGGCAAGGAGGATTTCAGACTAGCACTGTGCGCTTCTATAGAATAGATAAGACATCCATTAGGAAAGGAGTGTAGGTGTGAGACCTCCACCCAGAGACGCTGTCCCTAGCTGGCTGGAAGCCGCTGCAGCCACTCCTGTTACCTGTCTAGTCTGTGACCTTCAGGTTAGGATCGCTAAGACTTTCAGCGATCACTTTTATCCCCCCAACAGCGTCAGGCCTCCCAGCCTGTGTCTGCAGCTGGGATATTTTCAGGGCCATGAGTTAAGTCACAGATAATTGACAAGAAATGCAAATTAGGCGCCAATTCATTGTGTTTAGAAAATTTCCATTTAAATTGCTAATCAAGCAGAATCCACTTGCAGATGCAGAAATCAACATGAACATAAATTATTTGGAAAACTGCAAAGCTCTTTTGAAGATGTGGCACCCCCTAGTCTGTCAAACTGAACGGAGGAGCAGGATACAGATACCCACCCCCCACGTCATCCAAGCAGGTTTTTGTTCAGCTCTTTAGAAAGCCCTGGGCCAGTTCTTCCCAATGCCATTTCTCAGAACAAAAATGTCTCTTACACACATGCACACGGTGAAATAAATCAGAGGACCAGCGCCCTGCGTGCCCTCTAAGAAAGTCAGCCACACGCTGACTCAAGATGCCCACGGGGCAGGGCCATGCACCTTAGCTGACTGAGCGCAATGCTTCCAGGAGCTCAGAGATGGTGAAGGCTCAGTCTTGGTGGCCACCGGCTCCATCTCAGGACCTAAGACCAACTGTGAGCTTTGCCGTTGCAAATGTAACTGTTACACCTTCACGGAGAGCAGCTCCCACACCGATGAGTGGGGAAACAGATCACAGCTGCTCCTCTTTAAGCCGACACCCTTTTCCAAATAAGAACGGCTTTGTGGGCTTCCCATCTGTTCTGTTTACAGTGAAACCAAAGCCCTCAGTTAAATCCAGAAGCAGACAATTCCTGTTAAACCCCTCAAGAAGCACACCGAGTCAACAGCAAGCATCATCTCACCCCACCCTCCACAACCCACAATGGCTCCCCATTGTCCGAGGAGCTCTCTCCTGCCTGCCCTGCCTTCCCCCATCTCTCCTTGGCCCTAGGTTCAGCCTGGCTGCTCTTCCAGTTTTCCTTCTGTCCCCACTCCTTCTCTCCTTGCCCAGAGCAGGGGTCAGCGAGCCTTGCCCAAAAGACTGGACAGTAAGTAGTGAAGGTTTCGGGACCCTACAGTCTCAGTGCCAGCTCGGCTCTGCGCTAGCGATGCAAAAGCCTCTGGAGACAACGGGTACAAGGACGAGCGGCCTTGCAAAAGCAGGCCGGGGCTGCACGGGGCCTGGGGGCTGCAGCTTGCCTACCCTCTCAACCTGATCGTCCATCTTCAAGGACAAGCTCTGGTCACTTCCTGTGAGTCGTGGGTCCACGGCTCTAGCAAGCACCTTTCATTTCCCTTCCTTGCTGGCCACCCAGGAGGGCCAGCAAGGTCCCCGGAGGCATCTGTTGCATTTCAGGTCTCACAGTCTACTTCATGGAAATCGCTCAAGGATGAAGAATCCTCCAGCCAGGAGCAGCCTGCCTGTGGAGCAGCCGGGGAAGCCAGCCCAGGCTGAACGCCGCTTGAGGGCGCAAACTCCCTGTTGTCTGAGCACCCTGTCATCTCTGAGCACCCTGTCCTCTGAGCTTGACAGCATCCTGGAGACATAGAGGCTGCCTCTATGCCTTTGCAGATGGGTCTCCTGGGGCTCTGAGACACTCTGCAGTTGTGCCCCAGGTCCCACGGCTGGTGGCCATCAGGACCAGACCTCTCACTCTATGTCCAGGCCCCCGGGTCTGTTCCTCTGTGCTTCACCGTCTGATGTGAATCTCAGAGTCCACGGAGCTCTGTGAAGCTCACCTCCACGTGCCAGGCAAGTGGCATCCGACATGGCTATGCTCTAGGGGAGGGGACAGCCACTGGCGATTCATAGAGACGATTTTTGGAAAAGATTAAATCTGGGCTTTGATCTCCAGGAAACTGTTGGAGGGTGCTGGCTGATTATCAGACACCCCCTCTCCGTCTGGAGGCCAGCAGCACCACGAGCCAGCATCACGTCCAGGTTCCTGGCAAAGCTGTGTTGGAGAACGAACTCTAATATCTGTTGTTTTGTTTTTCAGGAGAGAGGTTATACGGAAGGAAAAGAAGAAGGGCTGAGATAGTCAAGAATTCCACTCTTCAGGAAGGTGATGGATACAGTGGTCCATCTTGTTATTTTCCATCACATTACATGTATGTTACAAACGTCCTATCTGCATGACGTGCAACACAATGCTGAAAGGAGCAATGAGGTTCGGGGTGGAGTTCTGTGTTCGCCTGCCATGTGTAGGACCCTGGAAGGTAACAGGAGGAATGAGATATAACCACTGGAGATGACAAAATGTAACTGTCCCAAGCCAATTAATAAGTTAAACGATTCCCAAGCTAAATCTTCAGAAGATGTTTGTTAGAACTTGAGAGTGTTTCTAAAATATTATTAAAAAATAACAAAAAAATCATGAAGAAATAAACAGACAAGAGCATTTGGGTCAAAAAAGAATAGGCGATTGAAAATACCTTGGCTTGCACAAAGACACTGAGAGAAAACCACCCTATAAAGCAATTACAGTAAGCACACGTGAGCTGAAGGGGTGGGGGAGAAACACGGGAGCTGATGGTGCCCACGCCCAGCCACGCATCCTGCTGAGAGCCAGTGACTGAAGCCACCAAAAGCCCAGCCCCGTGCCTGGCACGTGGCAAACGCTCGGTCTGTTCTGGCTCATGCTATCACTAAGGTAGAAACATCATTAACATGCCATTGGGACCAAAATACCAGATCAAAGGAACATAAAAGGCATGCCAAAAATTTTTATTTATAAAAAACATAAAAATTTAAGAAGCCTAGGGGAAAATACACAATTCTAGTGGTTAGAAAAATATGAAAAGCAAAATATAAAGAAATTCCACTATCGGGGCTCAGCAGGTGGAGCGCTTGTCTGGCATGCAGGAGGACACAGGTTCGAGCCCCAGCACCACATACACAACTAAGTGTCAGATAAACAAAGGCCAGGTGGAAAAGCTAAATAAAGTTGATTCTCTTTATCTCTCTCTCTCCCTCTCCCTCTCTCTTAAAAAAAGAGAAAGAAAAAGAAATTCCACTATGAACCTAGCCAATTAGAAAAATTAAAATCAAACTACAACACCCCAAATGGGGAAGGAACCGGAAATAAGCCCTGGACTAACTCACTACACTGCCTGGGGTGGGAGTGTCACACCATCAAGATCCCTTAAGTGAAGTCGCATCTTTTGTCTCCGGAATTCTACCAGATTATACCCAAATTGTTCTAAAAACATTCATTGATATTAAATACGTGGATAGACTCTCTCGTACTGCTTACAACAATAACAGATCAGAAACCACCTAAGAGCAAAAGCGGCACATTGGTCCCTCCGTGCCACAGAAGGCAAGGCCGTCAGCAGAAGGTGGTGATGCAGATAAACACGCCGTGACGTGGAAAGACACTCACGCTCACAGGCGGTGAAGGAACGTGTTCAGCGTGAACTCCACTTATAAAACATAAACCCAGGTCCTGCATAATAAAATCATTGCCCATGTCTGTGCCAGCTTGGGTGCTGTCATTTAGCTCTGATTCCTCCTGTCTGCTAGGTTAACACTAGGATTTATATTTTTCCTTTTTCTTCATATTGCATTATAATTTATGGTATCCAAACATCCAGCTTTGGTCAAGAATGTGAGACCTTGCTGCCCTAACCAAGGCCTCCCATGGAGCCAGAAGAGCTGGAAGGAAGAGATCCAGCCTGGATGAGCCTGACAAGGGCCTGGCCTGTGTGCTCTCTTAGCTGCAGAGAAACTGAGGCCCACAGCCCACATCTCCCAAGGATGTCAGGCTCTCCCCAGGCTCATCACTCAGACTGGTGCTCGAGGTTTCCTGGGAAAATGTGAGAGCAAGAGCAAGAGCGAAAATAATCAAGAAAGTGGGGGAGGAGGCAGAGAGAGCTTTTGTGTGCTCCTTCTGAACTAACAGAGGGAACAGGAAACAGGGGGCTAGGGGAATAATGGTGTCCCCCTGCATCAGTTAGCTATCACTAGGTGATGCTGTGTAACAAACAGTCCCTCACATTGTAGGGCGTATAACTATGAAGGGTCCTCTCTTGTGCAGCTACATGCTGGTTGGGTGCAGTACTCTGACCTGACTCCACACGTCTCCCCATCCTGTGGTGCCATAGGAAGCCACCCTTTCTTCATTTTGTTGTTGTTTTATTTTTTATTTTTTGGCAGAAGAAACAGATTAAGAGGATGAGAGTGCTTGTATATGTCATCAACCAAAGCAAACCACATGGCCAAGCCCCATGGCGTGGGGAGGCGTGGCTCCTCAGAGGAAGGTGAGTCCTTGTTAACAGTGCTACGATCTAGCACACAGAGCTTCCTGTGGGGGGACAGGAGGATGCCCTTCTAAGTTGCAAAGGCAACGAATTCACGACAATTTCCAGACGGGTCAGGCACGTGGCACATGCTGCCTGTTACCAGTTCAAAGTGACTTCCACCGGGTGACCCTTGCTGTGTATTGCAAGTTCCATGTCCCTGTCACCAGCTCCTCTGGCAGCCTCCTGCCTTTGGATCAGCCCCTCCCATCCATGCTTAGTGCTGACTGGTGGGAGCCTCCAGAAGCCGCAGGGTCTGGTCATTCTCTGTGAGAAACACTTTTTACCTGAAACTTGGGCTCCAAGTGAGGCTGGCATTTTTGTTTCTTGCTTACTATATCCCAGGCAGTTTTCTGAGATATCATATGTTTTAGTTTATTTAAATCTCACAAAACACCAGCGGATACGGCCATGAGTACTAACACTTAATAGACAATGAGCCAGAGATCCAGAGAGACCCCTTCCCCTGTGAAGCCTGGGAAGCAGAGCTGTGAGGAGTGCCCTGGGGAAGCCAGTCCCAGATGGTCTCAGTGAGCCCTGCTCCCTTGTCTGTGTCACTGCTGGTGTGGCCAGAACTGGGCAGAAGCCACAGTGTGACTCGGGCTAGCTCAGAAGGCGTGTGCCCTCTGTCTTGGCATGTCTGTGGGATCCCTCCCTCTGAGTATAGGCAGCTTCTCCGCGGTGTGGACACTTGCTCTGCTGAGACCCACCTGAAGATGACCCAAGGCCTCAGGCCCATGGCCAGCTAGGTAAGGTGAGCGAGCCTCTTGGAATCGGATCCTCGAGCCCTGATGTGGCCACAGCCCTGGATGACCTGTGGCCCTCGACAGAAACCTCAGGAGGAACTCGGAGCCAGAACCACCCAGCTGAGCTGCCTCCATGGTCTAGAGCCACGAAAACTGCGAGAGAACAAATGTCTGTCATTTGAAGCCACATTTGTGACAGTGAAGTAGAAAATGAATGCACTGTGACCCTGACGTCAAACTCAGCTCTCAGGGCCACAGGCAGCCCACCTTGGTGGCCTCCACTGTGCAGGACAGCAGGCTTTCCTTGGAGAGTCAGGCTGTGGAGAGGGCTAGGGTGCTAACACTATGACACTCACGGGAGGAGGTGGCTTCTGATGGGAGGCCCAGAGGGTCAGAGCCCACTGGCCATCCAGGAGCCAATGCCTGGGCAGGTTCTAGGATGCTGAGAGGCCCTGAGGCTGGACCAGGTGAATGCGGGGATGCACAGAGGAGAGGAGACCTGAGGGTGACACAGTCAGACCCAGTGGGGGCTTTTGGGTGATGTCCAGGACTTTGGCTTTTAGTCTGCGATGCAAAGCCTTCAGGGGCTCTGGTCAGAGGAGCGGCACCATTCATCCCAGAGTTCTGCCTGCCTCCATCCCAGCAGTGACCGTAGAAGGGAGTTTAACAGCAGCAGCTGATGCTGCCCAGCCTCACTGACCTGGATCAAAGGAGCTTGTGCTATGCCAGCAGGGAAACTGAGTCTTGGGGGATAAAGGAGCCCTCTGCGCCACTGCTCGAGGGGAGAGAGCTGGCGCTGGGCTCCGGCAGCCTGCATCCACAGGCACGTTCACCTGCTAAAATAACCGGTGTCCGACTTGAGCAGGTCGATGAAGAAAGCCCAGCATTTCCAATCGCCAGGCAAATGCGCATCAGAGCTGCTCACACTGCACACCTGCTAGGACACCTGCCATCAGGTCAGGAGGTACACGCGAGCCAGGGTGCCGAGAGAAGGCAGCCCTGGCACCCTCTCAGTGGGCATGCAAATTGTATGGCCATTCGCAAAAACAGCATGGATGCTCCTCCAAAGACCTGAAGATAGAGCCGTGTGGTCCTGCCCCCACTCCTGGGTATCCATCCAAAGCAAAAGAAGTCAGCACCCCGAAGACAATCTGCTGTCCCAGCGTTAGTCACAACGGCCAAGACCCGGGATCACGTCACCTGTCCATCACCGGATGAATGGGTAAAGATAACGCACCACTGTCCGGCCTTACAAACAAGGAAACCCTGGATGAACCCAAGGACAGCGTGCTGACCGAGACAAGCCAGGCACAGGCTTCTGATGCCGAAGCTAAAGAAGGTGAATTCCTAGGGGCGGAGAGTGGAACGCGGAGGAGAGGGACCTTAGTCAGAGGGCACAGAGCTCCAGTTAGACAGGGGAACGTGTTTGAGCCATCTCTCGCACAGCGTGGTGACCACAGTCAAAAATAATGTATTGTGCATTCCAAGATTACTAAGAAGAGCATGGTTTTAAATATTCTCACTGCCAAAAAAATAACAATAATTACCAGGTAACAGGAAGGACTTGTTAATATATGATTATTGTTCATCAATAAAAACAATTAATTTAAAAATAAAAGCTGGAAACTAAAATTGCAACAGGGTCCCACCTGGAGCCAATTGCCGATGAGACCAGCGTGCTCCTCTTCAGAATAACACTCGCATCTGCAGACCGAGCGTGTCAGGACGTCACCTGTCCCCACGTTCATTCTCAGCACTCCTGCCCAGGATGGTCACAGGGCCATGGACGGAGCAGACTGGGGGCCCCTGATGGACGTAGCTTCCAGACCAGCTTCAATCCCCTTCACTAGCTAATAACGAAACTTCCCCAGTCCCAGCTCTTGTGACATTCTTGTGGTGTGACTCCTGTAGCACAAATAAATACCAACTTGAGTAGTTATGATTAATCACTATTTGTGGATGAAATCTCAAATTTGAACCTTCCAGTATTCCATAAGGAAACATGTAAATGCTTTTGAGTAGATGAGAAAAAAGAAGTCATTTGCTCCTGTCCTAGCAACGTCACAAGCAGTGCTGGCTTTGGCCTGGTGCTGCGGTTCGAGTGTGTCCCCACGAAAACCACCTGTGGGAACCTGTAGAGACAGAAGCTCCGTGGTCCCTGTTGAGAATACAGCATTCAGTCTTAACTGAGATGGGATCCGACTGTAGTCCTTCCCTTTCCCGTCTGAGTTTCTGTCCCGAGCTCCTGCTCTGGGGCAAGGGCAGCGCTGTGGCAGGCATGAGGCAGGTGGAGTGCCCACCAGGTGTGCCCGCCAGCCCGATTCCGTAGCCCATCCTTCCGGCAGGAGAACAGGCTGCCTTGCTGACCCGTTTCCCAGCGTGTTTGATTGCTCACGGCCCCTCTGCCATCTCGGGGCTCCATACATTGCCTAGGGGGTCGAGACCCCACTCTTAGAGGAGACCCAGCCTGCTGTCTTGTTACAATGGCCTCAGGGTGGGGGAGGAAACTGCGATCCCTGAGGCTAAGAATGGGCCTAAAATTGAAAGTGTATTGGAAGTGGATAGGCAACAGGGGGAAAGGGCTCAGCAAGCACCACAGGGACCAGGTGACTCCGCGCACAGACAAAGGTAGGAAAATCTATTACTCCACTCTTTTTTTTTAACGTAGCCTTCATTGCTCCAACACTCCATTGTGTACGTGGTGCTGGGTTTGAACCCCTGTCCTTGCACATGCCAGGCAAGCACTGTAACCGCTGAGCCACTGCTCCAGCCCCAGAATATCTATTCTTGAGAAAGAAGTATTTCCTTGGTGGTCCGGACATCCCAGAGATTGTGTGAGAGACTCTATTCAGACACACGCGACCACACCCAGGAGAGCAGGAAGAGGGGGTGTGCAAGAAGTCCCCAGTGAGGGGGACTGAACACACAGGGGACCCAGGGGATACAAGAAACTGCCAGTAAGAGGGATTGAGTACACAGGGGGAAACTTATTTATATTAACCTATAAAAACAGGGAATAAAAATTCTAGGTCTAGGGACAAGGAAGGGCAATGGAAAGACCCCAAATGTTCAGGTCTTTTCCTTTGAAGAGTCCTAAGCAGGGAAAATAAGCGGTAGTGAATTTGCCCCCATGGAGGACAAGTGGCCTCTTGAACCTTTGACTTCAGTGTCCACATGGCTGGCAGACACTATTTCAAGTGTTCCCAACTGCATAGACCCTTTCCATGCCTGGGTCATGCTGTAGTATGTGATAGGCACTGTTTTAATTTCTAAAGGGTTAAATCTGATGATTCCTCTGCGTCCTATCTTCATGAGTTTGATGCATGGTAAACAGCTACCAAATCTTTGCTTGCTGTCTGCTTATGAATGCTTGTGCATAGCTGTGTGTTGTACATTGTGTCTATATGTGTGCTGACGTCTATACCATGTACGTGGTATCAAAATGAACTGATAGACAAATGAGCATTCATAAATTTAATGAATGGGTCCAAATGCCTTTTATTTCACATGACTTAAATAAATCTTTAGCAAAAAGAAACAATCTAAATTGGTAAGAGAAAATATGTTTTTGAAACTACTAACCCACATGTTTTTTCTAGGTGGTCAGCCAAAGTGTTGATTTCTATAAAATGTTTGAAGTGCAATATAAGGATTTTTCTTTGGCAGGAATAACTGACTTACAGTGTTAATTAGACTTGTCTGATACTTTGGTTTTCATCGGTAACCCAAGTTAGCAATGAGTAAATCAGTTTTAACATAAATGGGATTAATTTTCATGAACGTGTTTGTTAGATGAGACATCTGTTTAATTTGCAAAGTTAAGATACCAAAACATCAATTAAGTATATGTTCAAGTACTCTTGGCTTCTTGAATTCCATAAGTAACATATATTGGAGTCTATTGAACGAGTTCTTAGAAATTGGTAAATTAAACAGAGGGGTTTAAGATTGCTCATTTCTGGGTCTTAACGTAAAAGCAAGGTTACTAAGAGTCAAAACTCTAACAGGTGTAATTCCATATGCATAAAACACTTTCAGCTGTGTTTTGATTAAAGCACTGTGTAGAGTGAAGAGTTTCATCTTATTAGAGAGGAGTAAAATTTGTTTGAATGAGAGAAGATGGAGCTCTTGTGATGTGAGGGGGAACCTATCAGAGGTTTTTTTTTTTTCTTTTTCCCCCACTTGGGCATCCTAGTCTGGGGACTTATGCCTTCTGGATAAGGACATTGATCAGAGTCCATGCTGAACATACATTAAGAAAAATATTGGAGCTTATGGCTGGAATCTGTTGTACAGGCATCAGGAAGGTACCAAGGCTATTGGCTTGGCCCACGACTAATTGACTGGATCTGAATTTTTCTGGAACTTCCACTCAAGTCCACCCCCACTTCCATTACCCCACAGCTCTGGGACAAAGGAGCTGACTGGAATGTTTAACCCCACAGGGTGGCCTTTACATCCGAAGAATTAAAAAAATAAAACCTTAACTGTGGCCCATTACCCTGAGTGCCTAAGATGAACTGTCCTACCTTATTGAGGGGGTGAAAGCTGCCAGTCACAGAGGACACAGCAGTGGGTTCCAGCACTATTAGATTATAACCTGGGAACAGAAATGGTCTCCCCTATTAAGATCTGGCAGGATGACCTATTTGGCCCAGGGACACTTCAGGGTGGAGTCCTGCCTATTGCCCACAGACAAAAATGCAAGGGCCTCCCGGAGTCCCTAGGATGCAGGCATCTGCCTTGGCCTTGCTGATGTCTATGTAGAGAGGTCTCTAACAGGCTGTGTATGGCCAGCGTGAGCTTCATTAAACAGAAAGGGTAAACTGACATAAGCCCCTCACAGCTAGCTGATAAGATGCTGGGAGGATCAGAAATGAAAGCCAGCCTATGTTCTGGGAAGCACACGCAAAGGGACCTTCAAGGATGCCTAAAGAAAAGGACGGAAAGGGCCCTGCTTTGAATATTAATATGCCGAGCATAAGAAAAAGGCTGCAGAGGAGCCTCTGGGTACAGATGACAGTGGGGGACTCAAAGTTGATAGCATTATGTTAATGGTAAGGGAAGCAGATCGGGCTCAAAAATGTCCTGTGCTCCAGTCCCTTGAATGCAAGCAGTAACAAGATTAAGGCATAGTTGGTTTTTTGTTTTTTGGGTTTTTTTGTATATTTGTTGTTTGCTTGTTTATTATATGCCAGATGATCCATCCCTCTCCTGGGATAAAATTTGTTGTGTAAATTAAATATACAGATAATATTCTCACCCAAAGAGTAGCAACTTCATTTGCAAGTACCTCCCAGGAAAAGGAAACTGTTAGAAATACCAGGCGTGTGTTCTCTAGGGCCCTGCCGAACCCTCTGATCAGGAGTTCCGATGACACAGAGCTGCAGGGCCTATAGAGGTGTCCATTCTCTGGGTCCTGGCTGACCTTGAAAGGGCACTTGCCAAAATTTTGGCCACTTTTCCTTGGCCTATTTATTTCCCTAACTTTAATCTCCAAGTTTTTTCTTTAAACATCCAGCAGGCCAGATTCACCGATTCTTGAAGTAGTACTACTGGCTTTTAACTTTAGTGGGTACAGTTTTATAGCTGCCCCTTTCATTTAATCAGGGTAAGAGCACTAGAAAATAGCGTTGTATTTCATCTGTCCTCTAGGTGATGGCTTAATCAGGTTTTTCTGTTAGAAGTAGGACTTCTGTAAAACATTAACAGGGAACAGTTATAAAAGGAAAAATACAAATGAAATTAATAAAACCAAATAACTTTGGACCAAGAAACAAAATTTCTGTAATAACATTAATAAGACTTTGATGCCTCTTTTGCCTCTACAGAGATTTGTAAAACTATTAGCTCAGTCATGAGACCCTGTCTCAATTTTACTTTCTTTTAAAACTTCCATACAATCTTACATATCTTCAATAATTAATTTTGTATTATATTTATTGATTATTTTGAGATCACAAACATTTTTATAACAAAAATATATCATTTGAAAGTGACTCTAAATGGGGTCAAGTTTAACCTAACTTGGAATCATCCCAACATGGAGTAGGGTAAGAGACACAGAATCATCTCCGGTACGGAGGGGCTCTTGACAACACAGTATTGGAACCTATACAAGTTTCCATGTTTCAATCTTCAAGCAAATCAGACTGTCTCATCACAAAACATTAAATAACGTAAATAGATCCTTAACCAAATTTGTTATTTCAATACAAGTCTGAAAAGAGATTATCTGTAGACAACTTTAGTTTGAAACCACCAGCTTGGTAAAGTGCTCTCCTAAGTTTTATACCTCAAAAGACGTTTATACCAGGAGGGCATGAACACACCTAATATATGCAGAAGCTTGCGGTACCATCACAAGTACACTGATGTCCTTATATTAACTAAATTTAAGCTTTGGTGTATTAATGTGGGGTATTTACAATCATAGGTCTGCAATATGGACAGGAATCAAAGAATAACTTTAAATTTCTTCAGTGAGGAAACAGTGTTGAATATCAGAAATAGATTTATTATCTTATCTATAAATACATCTTATTTATACAACAATGAAAGCAAACATATGAACCAGGCCTTAAAATGGCAATGTGACCCTCCCGTATCAAATACAATGCACATAAGAGAGCACTTCTTTCTTATTCTGCATGATGTCCTACAGACTTACATAACACTTCACATATATTTAGGTATTAACTGTATTACAATAATCTAAAAGTAGTTGCTTATTTAATCAGTTATGAAGTAATTATTTAAAAGACTGTAAGACAGATACAAGCTTTAATTCCTTTAAGATTTAGTTTTCTTAAGTAAGTAAACCTATCATCAGGAGTTATCTTGATAGATAAGAACAGTTCAATATCTTAAGAAACACTTGTTATAACAGTACATTAATATTTGACCTTAGGAGGAAACTTAAATAACCTTAAGTGATTGTGCCAATTATATTTAACTTAATCACACACAGACTTTTTAGATTTACCTTCCACAAAAATTTTGCAACTTACTTAGACATTCTATAGCTTGCCTACTTTACCATACAAAATACTTTTTCATCCAGAAACATTTTTTCATTTTAATTTTCATACCAAAGTATTTCCATACCTATAACTTTCTTATATATCTTTCTCTCTTTTTGTTCCTTTTTTAAATCTACATTTTGAAACAATCCTCATAAAATTCCTTGATTTTTCCAATTGTTCCTCTTAATAAGATCAAATACTTTATGCTATTTACAGTACTTTAATTGAACAAGGCTGAAATCTTTTTTCCTCCTTGCATACAGAATTACTCCTGTTAGAATTTTAGCCTGGCTTTTAGTGAAGGTCCAGAAACAGTGCAATGTTGAAAATCTTTTTTTCTCATTTACCAATTTATAAGAGCACATTTAATAAACCCAAATGTCACCTTATAGAATTCAAGTTAAGAGCACTTGAATTTATATTAGCTATTGATGTTTTATCATTTTAACTGTGTATATTAATTATATGTCTCCTCTAACACATTTATGAAAATCAATTACATTTATGTGAAATCTAGTTCACTCATTTTTAAAAGTGAACTTTGTAAAAGCAACGCATCAGACAAGTATAGTCAAACAGCATAAGTCATTTCTCCCCTGCTGAAGAAAAATCCTAGAAGCAATGAACGCTACACTTTAAACATTAATCAAAACCAGCATTCTATTGATTGACCATCTAAAAACACGTGAACTAGTAATCTTCAACGCATCTTTACTCTGATCTGCTTATTCAATTTAAACTAAACTTTTAAGTGAAGTCACATGAACTAAAAGTCATTTGGATCCATTTCTCTTTTTTTTCCCTAAATTTTGAGCACTCATTTATAAGCCGATTTGGTATTGTATTGACATATACAAAAGGACATAAGGCACATTCACACAAACGTACAATATAGGTGTGCATGCATACGTAAAAACCAACAGGAAACAAAGATTTTAGGGCTTTGAATAACTGACCTCGGAGTAAAGACAGCAGGAAGGGCAGAGACCAAAAGGAACTTCTGTAGTTAGAAAAAAAAAAAAAAACAAGACGGATTGAAAAAATATGATCAAATGTGAATTTCACCATAAAAACCACGAGCTGAAAGAAATGCGTAAGTTCAAAGAAAAACGCAACCACCGCCTTTCCACTTTCCTTCGCGCGCCCAGTTGGAGAGAAGAGGGAAGCTTCAGGAATCAGGGTGTTCCCAGTGTTCCTGAGTGTGCCCTCCATTTTACAGACTCCATTCCCCGCATCTTAGGCCAACACCTGCATTGCCCCCAGGCAGAAGGCAGAGCCCCTCCGGTGATCTAGCCTGTGGGAGGGACTCAGCAGAACTGGAGCCCACAGGAGTAAGTAGTCTTTTAGGTTCTATAGCCCGAGACTTGGATTTAAAATTGCCATGTTTTTCTTTCTATCCTAGGACTATCTTTCCAAAATTTTAACATGTAGCCCAGAGGGCTAGCTAAGGAAATTTTTTTATGATTTCCCCTCTTTCTCTAAAGTAGAATTTTTATTTCACATCTTGTTTCCGCCTGTGGTCTTGTGTTTGAGTCCCAAGAGTTGTAGCTTATAGTTTAACTCTTTTTTTGGTTGTTGTTTGTTTTTAAAGAAAGAGGTCAGTGTTGGACACGCTCGTGCAGCAAAGAGACACCCCTGGTTGCTGGACAAGAGATTTTATTAAGGGGGAGTAGCGGTATGGCTGCTCCCAGGAGTGAGAGAACAGCAACACATGGTCTGGAGCGGGGGGGATTTATTAGCTCTTGTGGCTCTCTTGCGAGAACAGGGCTTGGGCCTTTACCTGCAGGATCAGGTGTAGTGGGAAAGGCTTACTGCAGCTGAGGCTAGGTGCCGGCCCAGGTGTGGTGAGGTGGGGTGTGTCTCTAAAAGATTGTGCTTTGTATTTACATCTAAATAAGGCCATCATCACTGACGGTCATCTAACAGAGAGAGGGAAGGAGAGAATTAATTTTTTTATTTAGTTTTTCATCTGTTTTTTGTTGCTCAGACACTTTATTGCATGCGTGGTGCCAGGGCACAAACCCACGTTCTCATGTACACCAGGCAAGCACTGTAACTGCTGAGCCACCACTCAGGCCCCATTGCTCCACTCTTGAATTGAGGTTCCTTACATCCCTCCCCCAGCCACCCTCCCCCACACCCTGGGCTACTGGCACGGTGGATCAGGAGTTTGTGTACTCCTTTCGTGTCCCAGACATGTCTCAGACACATTCACATAACCTCCAGGATGTCCAGCCACCAGGGAAGTTCTAATCTCTCAAACCGGAGATTCCCGGCCTTTGGTTTGTGTAGGAAGTCGCCTGGTCTGAGCAAGGTCTTCTTCCTGCATTGTGGACTCATCACCGATTCTGAATTTTCAGTTAGCTCCAGGAATTTTTGCTTCCTCTCCGATCTGAAGCCACTGCAAGAGGCAGTAGGACCTGTGTCTCCTCTTAGAAGAGGGACCTCATAACCCCTTGGCAATGTATCGTGCCCTTTGCAAGATGCCAAATGGTTAGAAATACCAGTCACGAAATAAAACAAACACATGGTCGGAGGTGGGTGAGCGAGACAGACTTTCCTTCTGCAGAAGGTGCACTCACAGAGGGGACCTGACCAGCAAGGACGCCTGGCCGGTCAGTCCACATGCTTATATCTCCAACCTGATGCAATCCTGCCCTTCACTCTGATTGGAGGAGCTCAGGGGTACAATCTGCATGATTGGCTAATACAAAATTGGGGAGTGTACAGAAAAGAGCTATGGGTGTAATGGGATGTAAGAAAAGATGAATAAATGAAGGAAATCAAGAGAGGACAGTGGCGGCTCAACAATAACACAGGTTTATTTGGGAGAAACCTGCAGAGGGGAGGCCCAGTGGAGGCTGGGCTCCTCTGCTGCTTACAGACTGGCATAGATACAGAGGGAATGAGGGAAGAGGGGGCCAAGGTGCAAGTTTTCTGGTTAAACTGGGTTTTTCAGTAGGGTAGATATTAGATTGAGCTTCTCAGCAGGGTGGGGATACTCTGATAAGGGCTGGAGGCAATAGATTCTGATGACAGCCTGAGTCTGTAGATTTCCAAATGTGAGTAGGTCTATGCTCCCTGGCTGAGTGGCTTCTGGTAATTTCCATATCCATATGGGATATCTGATAAGGAGTTTAAAAACGGATTGTCCCTGACCACATGGTTCCCAACCTCAGATGGCTTCCTTTTATAAGTGAACCTTAAGTTAAGATTGCATTCTGAAAATGGACCACCAGACTTCCTGTTTCTCGTGACACAAAGCCTGTTCTGAAGGAGGTCTACTGGAAGGGAGTAAAGCCATTTGGGCCAAAGGGACCCTGAGAAAGGTGATCAATGTTATCTTAAGCAAGATTTTGTTTAAGGAGGAAATAATTTGCCCCAAGGGGAGATATATATATATATATATTTTTCTTCCCCTTAAGATAATGGCATTAATGGGGATCCATTCTTAAAACATGAATTGAGTCAGCTTTGCCAGACATCCTAAAATATGTGATTAGAGATATGCATACGTATAAAAGCTTTGAGGCCACTTCAGCAAGCTGGAGTTCTCCAAACTAAAATGGTTTATCATGGTGATCTCCTTCAGATTTATATAGAAAGAGCAAATTTAATTGGGAGTTTATTTATGTCATTTAATATTCTGTAACTGGATAAAGGTAACCTGTTATCAATAGGATACACACACACACACACACACACACACACACATATTGTGTTACTATTTATACTTGCATGGGAATTTAAATGGAGATTTGAACGATAATAAGGAGAGTCTGATTTGTTCAAAGGTTGACATTGTAAAACATGGAAGCATTTTGCCACTTTTTCCACAAAAAGAAAGTTAAGAACTCTCTTAGTTTCTGTTTGATTCGTGTTTCAGAAGTAATGTTGTATTGTATTTTTTGCCAAGAGCCCCATCTCATCTGAGAGAAGTCTCTGCCTCTCACTGTACCCCATGTTAGGATAGCTCCAAAGGTTGGACTTAAGCTTCATTTAAGGTCATGTTCAAAGGATAGATTTTTGTTGTAAGGATTACTGTGATCTCAGAATAAACAGGGAATGTTATATATAACTAAGATTTAGGATTATAAAAATCATTTTTCTTGGTTCATAGCTCTTATACAGCGTTTTTGCTCTTGTTAATATCAGTTTGTATTTTCCTTGTGAAAATGTAGTAACTATTGCCTGTTAATGTTTGCATAACCATAGCTTCCAATAGACAATCTGAGTTAATTCGAGACAATAGGCCATAGGCCATCACCTGAAGGACAGACAGGATATAAATCTGACTTCCAGTACTGATACTGACCCTAATTAAGCAACAGGGGTTGCTATAATGGTAGACATTAAAGCGTCACCCATAACTCTCACTTTAATTCTGGTAATACTGGCCTGCTAGATGTTTAAAAGCAAAACCCAGAGACCAAAGCCAAGGAAGTAAAAGGGGTACGGAAAGAATATAAAGTATTTTGGTCCTTACCCTCTTAGGTCAGCCAAAACTCAGGGAACAACAGGTCCCCTGTAAGGGTCCCACAACTCCATGAGTCACCTGACCTGCTGGTCGGGGGGGATCAAGGAGACCTTAGAGAACAGGAAGTCACAGTGCACATTCTGCAGAGAGGAGGATCATTGGTGAGGGAAATGTCCCTGGTGCTTCCAAGGGAAGCCAACTGTGGTCAGCAAGACCCTGACCCATCCTGGCAGATGGCACAGCTGGTAGAGAAAAAGCTAAAGGAGCCAAGGGGCTTCTCGCAGTTCCCAAGAGTGACCTCTGAGAAACTCAGCTGACCCTGAGAGCGGATAAGGACAAAGTCGATTTGGACCGACTTGGTCCTAAGCAGCTTGCAGGAGAGGATAACCAAAGCTCAGCCCTGCATGGACGTTTAAAAAATAAAACAGTGGTTCTTTGACTTGAGATGCACACTTCTGTCAGCCCTCCTGTGAGTGAGCAAAGCTGGGAGGTTATAAAGAAAGGAGCGGCTGAAAAATACCACACAGAGCTCTGTCCGAGTCGCAAGCTTGTTCTGAGTCAATTTGAGACCTGTGTTTCTTTTTACTTTGCTGGCTTGATTATTAGGAACTGTTTTCAGACTCTCCTTTGGGAGTTTGCAATTCATCACTTCCAGCCTGGTGATTTCATTTTAATCAAGACCTGGAAAAAGAGAAGCTTCAGCCTTGCTGGGAAGGACTTAGCCAAGTTCTTCCGATCACTGGGATGGCTGTCCAAACTGCTAAAACGGGGGGAGCTCATTCCCATGGGCGATGTCCACCTTAAATACATCTGGGATGGATAGCAATACCAAGGGGTACAAGAACAAAACAATAATGCAACCAAATGCTACAAAAACAAAATGTGGAAAATGTGAAAAATAGAAAGTTTGGTGATCCATTTTCAGAATATGGTATTTATCCTTAATTGGGATCTATGATTGCTGCCATTTCTAACTAAGCCCTTCCCTCTGCCCACCCCAGTTTTAAAATTAACCAGTCTTATAGATCTCACCCCCGGTCTCCCACAATCAGGGTAAGGGGCAGGGCTGGTTTAGAGATAAAGGCTGGTGGACGGCCACCCAGGCACACTTGCTGGCCAGGTTCCAGAGCACACCCTTTCGCAGAAGTGAAGTCTGCCTTGCCCACCCTCTGCTGAGCATGTGTTAGATTCCTGGTATTTCTCACAAACCTCAGTTCCTGGGTGCTGCAGTGAGGTGGCAGCTGGGAGGGGGCATGGAGGCTGGGATGGGGCCCTCCTGTGGCCTCATGCTTTTCCTGCAGGAAGGGGTCAGCCATGCAGGGAGTGTGGCCTCCTCTGCAGTCTTCCAGATACCTGCTTGTCCTTCTGTTTGTCTGACATGCTGGGGCGCAGCCCGAGGCCCTCCCCAGGTGTGCTGCCCAGCCTTGAGCCTCCAGAACTGTGGGCCAAAATAAACCTCTTCCTTTATAAGTCACCTCGTGTCATAGTGACACCAGACAGGGATGCCCGACCAGGTGACTGCCCTGAGCACCAGGCACCAGGACAGCCACTCTTTAACACTCTCAGGGCTCAACATTCCCATTTCTCAGTGGCCTGAGCGCCACACAATGGAGGCCATTCAAAAGTGGCTTTGTCACAAAGCCTACCGGTGACATGCACCTTGCTGTGGAATCGTGCCCTCCCAGGGGCTCTTTCTGGTTCTGCAGATGTGGCTTTTTCCCGTGGACTAACTTGGTCTTCTTCCTGCTAGTGCTGCCACCTTGGTGCCACCATCTGCCAAGCACCATGTGCCGTGTTTTCAAGTGCACCAGCAGCTTCTCAGGTCACTGGGTGACACTCTCACTCATGCAGCAGATATGGCTCTTCAAAACACGCCGGGATTTCTAGATGCGAATGTTGTGATGGTGGAAAACGGGTGTCCAGGACATTGAAGGACTCAATCACATCATGATATTTTGCAGACTTTGTCTTAGAATGGAAGATAGCTCTGTGTCACCTAGGTGGAGGAAATCCCTCTAAGAAGACACCAGGGGAGCCTTTGAGGACTGATCTCCTGGGGTCACAGGCCTCCTCTTCCTTCATGCTGATACTTAGCAGCCTCTCAGCTTTCCACTGGGATGAGGAAGCAGGGCCAGGGGAGGCTGTGGCTGTCCCCTGAGGTCTTTCTGGTCCTCTTCACACTGCACACTGCTCCTGGTGAGCTGTGGAGAAAGCCCCAGGTACGATGTCACAGGCGGAAGAGCAGTGATGGTGAGTGGTGCAGGGCTGTGAATGAGAGATCGCTGCTAACAGGACAGACAGGGAGGAAGCTGTGATGGTGCAGGGAATGGTGGGAGAGCCAGAGGCACAGGGGCCAGGGGAGCAAGCAGGATGAGGGTGTCAGGGTGGGCGAGTCTGGGGAGCAGGTGAGGAGCTATTCTGGAGTATCGCCTGCTCATCCTTTCCCTCCTGGAAGGTCTGGGTCAGGGCCTCTGCAGGCAGCGATTCTGCACAGGTCACCGCAGCTTGCACCCTCCCTGGATGGTGGCTCCTAGAGGTCGAGGCTAGTGTCCTGAGCACAGAGCCTGCGTGGCCACCAGCCACGCTCATGCTTTATGGAGTAGGTGAACCAGCCCTACACCTTCTGACCATTCGGTGGGGTCTGGGTTTCTGCATATTCTGGAACGATAATTCAACAGCCAAAAGAGCACCAGCGGCTCCTCAAGGATTCCTTGTATGGAAGCAGCTGACCTTGGGCCATCAGTTTTGCCATTCAGCTGGGAGCCCGCCCCCTGGTGGTGGAGCCAGGAAGAGCAGCACTCAGGTTTGCAGCAGGTGGATTCTGGAGCTCCCAGGGGCGCAGCTCCAACCGGTGTGCAGCGTCTTCCCTCCCCGCTGGAGGCATTTTAACACATGAGTAAGCAGAAACGTGCTTGAGAACGCGAAGAACGGTAAGCACAGCATTTTGTAGTCGCTTGGTCGCTTCTCTCTGGTGCTGGGGGTTGAACCCAGGCGTGCTCTATCACTGGGCTACATCCCCAGACCCTTTTAAGGCTGGGTCTTGCTACATTGTTCAGGCTGGCCTCTAACTTGCGATCCTCCTGCCTCAGCCTCTGGAGTTGCTGGGAGAATAAGTATGCGCCACCACACCTGGGTACACGTAGTGTTTTAAAGTGACATTGATTCATTTTACACACTCACATGCACACACACAGAGAAAGAGCACATGGTCATTGGAACCCCAAACTGCTGTCTGCAGCTCATCTGAATGGACCTGGCTTTACCGTCCTGAGGGTTTGTTCCTTGCTAGTAGGCCAGGATGGGTGATGGGTGGGCGGTCATGATCTCTAATAGGCAAAGGCACCCAAGCACGTGTGTGTGTGGAGTGAATGAAGCAGTGTGAAAGATGATGATGAAGATATATTTTAGGTCATAATAGTTATATACTGTAAGGTCTGCCTTTTCAGACTTCCTTATAATATGTTTCTGAATTTCTCAACCAATTTTATTTAGTAAAACATAGATGTAGACACTAGTGAATTCCCAAACATGAAGTTTGGAAAAATACTTTTTTAAACCAGAAGGAGAGTCAAATCCTCACATTTTTATTTGATTTTAAAGGATCCTTCTCATTTCCAGCTCTTCCTCCTCATACCTGGATCTTCAGTATTTCGGAACCGTAAGGACGAACACCGCACTGCGGACTCCGGTTAATCCTGGGTCCCTTAGTGAGCCCGCCCGCCTGCTGTTTGGACACAGCGTCCTGGGAACTAGCTGGAGGGCTGCTTTGCTCTGCACTCCTGTTCTTGTTAAATGAGCTCCAAGAAGGGGAATCACGGCGTGTGCCCTGGTGTCACTTCACGACAGGCTGTAAAACAAGCCTCATCGTTAGTCAGGTCACATTGGGTACATGCAGTGTGTGTGCGTGTGTGTGCGCATGAGTGTGGAGTGTGTGTGTGCGTGTGGGTGGTGTGGGCATGTATGAGTGTGCGGTGTGTGTGTGGTGTGTGCGTGTGCTGTGTATATGAGGGTGTGCCTGTGTATGGTGTGGCATGTGTGTGTGGTGTGCGTGTATGTGTGGCATGAGTGTGTGCATGCATGGGCTGTGTGTGCATGTTTATGTGTGTGGCTTATGTGTGCATGTGTTTGTGCATCTGCCTGTGTGGGCATGGGTGTATGCTCGTATGTGTACGTGTGTGCATGTGTGTGGTGTGCGTGTGTGTGTGACATGAGTGTGCATGCGTGAGCTGTGTGTGCATGTTTTTGTGTGTGGCTTATGTGTGCATGTGTTTGTGCATCTGCCTGTGTGGGCATGTACGTGTACATGTGTGTGCATGTGTGTGCATGTGTATGGTGTGAGCGTGTGTGTGGTGTGCGTGGCATGAGTGTGCATGTGTGAGTTGTGTGTGCATGTTTTTGTGTGTGGCTTATGTGTGCATGTGTTGCACATCTGCCTGTGTGGGCAAGTGTGTACATGTGTGCACGTGTATGCATGTGGTTCACACGGCCCTTGTGCAGCATGGTCGAAATCTCTTTGCATCCTCGTCACCCCCGCTCTCGTCTCATCCTTCTCCTTAGCCGTCCCCTTGCTGGCAGGCATTTGCTTGTACCCCGTCGCAGGTTTTAAAAGACTCTTCACAGAGCCACGAGGTCTCGCGCAGTTTGTTTCCAGACCAGAGAGGCGGGCAGCACTGCTGTCGCTCTGCTTGCTGAGGTCATCTCTGCCCTCCGTAGTCATTATGACCCACGACACACAGCACGCATCAGGCTTTCAGAAAGACCCTTCTGCTCTCTGGATGTGCGCAGGAGGTGCATGTGCACACGGGAGTGGCTACCAGCAGCTCACTGTGCGCCCCTCGCTTCCTCATGAGCAGACCTGGCAGTGCCCAGGTCAGGGCAGGCCACCTTCCCCCACTCCTCTGGCCACGCCTGGGCCTCGGGACTGGCTCCCCTTTCCTACCTTCATTCTGCAAGCTTCCTGGAGGGGTCCCACATGCTGGATGCCCCTCTGGACAACAGAGGTGACTGGTGGGGGTGGCCACCTGCCCACCTGTGAGGAACGCACGCCCAGTAAGAACCGATTCATGGCCTGGGAAGGGTCCAGCAAGGGTAGGGAGCTAGGAGAGCCCTTGACAGCTGGAGGGACACGGCTTTCCTGCGTCAGGTTGCAGAGGGTGGGCGTCACCTGGGGAGGGCTGTGGGGATGGGTTCCAGGGTGGGAACAGAGGTGAAGCTGGCACAGAGGCTGGGTGTGGCTGTAGGGTGCGAGGGCATGGGGTGGAGGAGAGCAGAGGGCAGTGTGAGGAGGAGGGTGAAAGGAACTCGGGAGAGGTTGAGGTGGCGAGTGTGGCCTGGGGATGAGTTGAGGGCGATGTTAGAGCTGCCTGCAAATGGCCAAGATGCAGACAGGGGGTAGACAACTCTGCCCTGTGTGTCGTGGAAATTGAAGTCATGGCAGACAGTGGCTGGCAGAGTGGGTGCTGGTGTCGGTAGCCCACTGCTCATCCATGCTCACAGTGGGGACCTCTATCCTTCCCAGCTGTCAGAGGAGGCAGCTGTGGTCAGAGACTGCTCAGCCGCACGGGCCTCTGGGGTGGGGCTGGGATTGGAGGCTGGGCAGCTGGTGGCCGAGCCTGTGCCAGGAGAGCCGGCCAGCCGTGGAGCTGGCACCCCCTGGGCATAAGGTCCCCCCGCCCCGGGTTTCAGTCAGCCTCTGTCACTGAGACCAGAAGACCTCACAGGAGCAGCGCAGGGGAGGAAAGGTTTGTTTGGCCTCACTTTTTCAGAGGCCTCAGTCCCTCGTGGGCCAACCCCATTGCTCTGGGCCCCAGTGAGGCAGAGCATCATGGAAGAAGGACATGGAGGAGGACATGGAGGAGGAACGCAGCTCAGCACATGGCAACCACAAAGCAGAGAGAGTCCCCTCACCAGGGACAAAATACAGACCCTGAAGTCACACCGTTGGTGACCCACCTCCTCCAGCCCCACCCTACCTGCCTACAGTTGCCACCTAATCCTTTCCCCTCTGGACACTTTTGTGTTGTCTCATACATGAGCTTTTGGGAGACACCTCAAACTTAACCGCAATGACTGGAAATTTTCTTGAAAGAAGGGATAGGCAGAGAGAGACAGAGGACCTTTGGAGCTGTTTCCTCCACACCTGTGCAGCCCAGCAAATTCCAACCCCATTCCAGCAAACTCCAGTTTCTGTCGGACATGCCAGTGTCCTGGGAGAGCCAGCGGGTCCTAGCCATCACGTCAGCCTGGGCGATGGGTGCACCGCGTGGCCCTGTGGCCACTGGACTGCCTGGCCAGGGCTCATCCGAAGCTCATTTCCTCTGGGTTAACGTCTCTGGCTAGGAGATATTGATGAGAAGGGAGAATAAAAACCAAATTACTAGAATTTCAGATGAAATAGAACTTGTGGAGAGAGGAACTGACCTGTTGGGGTGGGTGGAAACCCCTGGCAGTGCTGAACCCCTTCAACCCCCAGCAGGTGCAGAGCCACCTGTCCGTTTGCCCCCTTGCCCAGCCCTCACCCCACTGCCCTGGCCAAATGCCCCCACTCTGATAATAAAGTCAGAATTGAGCCAAAGCCTGCAGTGGACATCTTTCAATGAAAAGGGTGGGCGTGTCGAGGCAGCGGTGTTGGGGTCACCAGGGAGGGCTCAGGAGGAGTGAGAGCTCAGCTGGGATGAGGCTCCAAGGAAGGCCTCTCTAGCAGGCTCCCTGGGCCCGGGGCTCCACGGTGTCTCAGCACTGCTGCCCTGTGCTTCTGGTGCCTCCGGAGTCAGGGCCAGCTAAGACGGATGGAGCATTTCCACCACACAGTCACTTGTTCTGAGTGCCCCCATGGTGCACCCGAGAGAGGAAGCAGCCAGTTCCCCAGGGCTGGGGGAGAGTTTGCTGGCTTCCTCACCATCCAGTCCACCAGCTGCCTCACTGGCTTCTGCCGGTTCCCTCTTGGGGCCCAGTGCAGATACCGAGGTGCTGAGCTTGCATCGCCGACAAGTCAGATGGTTGGCTTTGGAAACAACAGCAATCTACAGTCTGCCAGGGACGCTTTCAAGGAACGGGGCGGCCGGTGCTCTGAGATCCTTGTTTCAGCTCTAAGATTCTGTTACAGTTGTCCCCTGGCATCCCCAGGAGCTAGTTCCAGGACCCTCTCAGATACCAAAATCAGAGGATGCGGACATCCTTGCATAAAATGTGTAGTGTTTGCATATAACCGACACATGCCCTTCTCAGGTCATCTCTAGATGACCTGACCTGTAATATCTAATACAATGTATTGGGTAATATTTGCTATTCATTGGCTAATCGCTTGCTGCATACCTAGTTGCTATCTGCACTGTTTAGGAATAATGAGCAGAAGAATAGTCTGCGTGACCAGCAGATGCAGTGTTTAAGCCATTTTGTCCACATTGGGTCGACTCAGCAGAGGTGGAATCCACGGGCACAGTGGGCCACTGCACTTCATTAGTGTGATTCAGAGTAATGCAGCTGTGCCCTCACCATCATCGCTGAGGCAAAAAGAAACACAGCGTCCTATTCCAAACAGCTGTGATCCCACCACACTGACCCAGGCAGGACCCCGCTCGCTCTCGGAAGCGTGGGTTAGAAGCGCGCAGTGCAGGCACACCTCAGGAAGAGGACCCACAGTCTGTTCAAGCCACAGCTCAGGGCGCAGGCTGTCAGTAACAGCTTGGAATTTTAACCGTGGTGTAAGGAAGCTCTTCCCGTGTCTCTGGGTTTAAAATGCAATGTGCGAACTCAGTCTTCGATTCCACACATCTGAACAAGTGACAGGAATTATGTCTATTTTTAACAGGATTATGGAGATTAAGCAAAGCGCTGGAGAGCTTAAGGAACCCATGTCAGAAGGCAAGTGTCATATCTTGCAAAGATAAGTGCCATTCACGTGGGAAAGGGCAATGAAAAATTAATAGAGTTTTAAGGTCAGAGGAGCATGCAGAGTCTAAGAATTCTCAAACCTTTCCTTGTAAGACTCTGCCCTAACAAATTCCTTGAACATGACCTTCTTCAAAGTGTTTCACGTTCTTCGGATTCTCTAAGGGGGAGTGTCAAATTGCATTAGGGCAGGAAATCTAGCAAAACAGGAGCCCAGTCCTGACTGATAGCCCAGGCAAGATGGTCCTGATGGTGTAGGAACTCAATTGTGCCACTAGAGGGCAGAAGGAGCACACAACACAGAAGAGGTGGGGACATTGTCATCTACCGCCCCTCAACCTCTGAAATAAATGCTGCAGTGAACCCAAGAAAGAATTTGAAATGCACACAGGTCAAATGACCTTGCACAGACCCCCCGTCAGTGAAGCTGGGGCTCCTGCTGTATGCTGGTATCACACGGCCTACGCTGCCAGCCTCTGTTGGATAACTACCCCTTGCCCACACTGTTTCTGGGTGTCACTATCTTAAGGAGGAAGTAACTGAATCCCAGTAGGAAGTAACTTGCTCAAATTTAAAAATAAAAGAAGCTGGGCACAGGGGTGCATGCTTGTAGTTCCAGCACTTGGAGGCAGAGGCTGGAGGAGCTGTTGAGCTCTGGAATTGGAGACCAACTTGGGCAACATAGCAAGACCCCCAACTTGAATAAATAAATACTTTTTTAAAGTAAGAAATGAAAACAAGGGAGGCCTGAACTCCAAAGACGGTGCCTTGAATCAGGTTTTCAGGAAAGACTCAGGAAGCTCTTTGAGTGTTACAGATGTGTGATCTCATTGGAAAAACAACTTCCCGCCTTTGAGGCCATGTTTTGACAACCTAGAGTTCCTGATTAGTTGTACTCAATTTCCTATTAAAAAGGGCCATGACATTACAGGGAGAAAAAGGCAGAAAAGGAGGGAGGGAGAGGGGAGGAATACCCAAGAGCCCACCCAGGACCCAAGGAGGCCTTCCCAGGCAGAAGGGAGGCTGTGTGGTGGCAAATCCTGCCACCACTCTGAATGCAGAGACCTTAATGATTTAAAAAAAAAAAAAAAAAAAAAATTCTATGGCAAATAAGAAAAAACTGGTGTTATAAGTTTTTTTGGGTTTTTTGTTTGTTTGTTTTTAAGAAAAAGGGACAGTGTGAGAGAGAGAACAGTTTTTATTTAGTTTTTCATGTGGCTGTTGTTGCTCTGTGACTTCATTGTGTATATGGTGCTGGGGTTTGAACTCGTGTACTCACACATCTCGGGCAAGCACCGTATATAACCACCAAGCCACGGCTCCAGCCCATATTATAAGTTATTGACGGTGTTTTATTTTTTATTCTAATAATTACAGATAGGACTAAACATACCTTTACAAGCCTAAAAAGTAGAGTTATTGAGTTCAAAACGGAATGTCTCTTCCTCCACATAGAGGAGAAAAGAAACTCACACTTGAGTGTGTAACTTTAAGAGACAGGAGACGGAGGGACACAGAAGTGAGCCCAAAGAGACACGAGGGGAAGCCACAACCAGCGCGTGAAAGAGAACCCTCCCAACCCCGTGGTTTAAAAAGCAAGAGTTAAGAAAATAAGATTTTCAAAACACGAAGCAATTTCCTGCATATAAGAAGCATATTTAAAACAAACTGATTAAAACTGAGGGACTCAAAGCAAAAGGCAGGCCAAGCCACATCAGCCGAGAAGGAAGCAAGGCGGAGCTGGGAGCGGCTGGCAGGTGGGGCGTCTCTAGGCCAAACACCAGCTGGCTGCGCCGGTAGGCAGGTTCCAAGCCCCACGTGCAGGCCAGTGACTCCCGTATGTCCACCGCCCAGACCTGTCCACTCACTGACGTGACACAGCCACCGCCTGTCCCCTGGGAACCTCACTCACCTCCCAGACATGGACCCTCTTGCTCCAGCCTCTCCTTGATTCACTTGGCACACAGCTGCCTCTGGGATAAACTCACGGGTCCAAGGCAGAATCGAGTCCCAGACTCGCTCGGCACCACCTCAGCTCCTGGTTGTCCCCATTAAGAGCCATAATGTGCAGGGTGGGCTTCCTGCAGGCCGGCACTCCCCCTCGGTGTGCAGCCTCCAGCCCTCCCTGCCCAGGCGCCTGTTCACACAGGTGTGCACTCTCACGCCTGCCTCCCTCTCCCGTTCCTCTTCATCCCAGCCTAAAGGTCGTGACTGAGACTCTCCCTCCCTCGCCACCCTTCCTGGCAAAGTAAACCCGACCCCATCGTGTGCTTAAGATCATCCTAGACCCTTTCTTCACAGGAGCTGTTGGAGTTTGTAACTCTGCATGTGTGTGTATGCGTGTGCACACGCATGTGCATGCATGATTCATAATTGAGCTGCGTGTGGCTTCAGGGGGGTGCAGCTGAGTGTGCAAGTGTGTGTGATGTTTAAGGTGACGCTTGGGGGCGCCGGGGAACATGGCATGCGTGTCTTCTCACCAGTGCAACCAGGGCTGGGGGGCGGGGGGCGGGGCATGTGCAGAGCTGGCAGCTAATGTTTGTGGCATTAATAAGTAAAGAAAAAGCCCAAAGGACAGCAGCCACTAAGTCACGTTCCAAAACAAAGTGGACAGAGTGCACACCTACAGAGGAAAGAAACACCATTGTAAGTGAAATAAATGGCAGCAGGTGAATGGGATCTCAACACCACCTCTGAGCCCTCTTTTCTCTAATAAATAGGAAACAGTTCATTTATCTTCCGCCCCAAACTCCTCGCCAACCAGTTCTGGTCCTTGCTGCTTCATTTACTGCGTCTCAGCTTTAGACAGAAGTGGCGAAGTGACTTGCAAAGGACTCCCCTGGGGCCGTCTCTGAAGGATGCTGCGGGTGGCTGCAGTGGTTAGGAATCACTGCACAGGTAGGAGGGAAAGTGGCCCGATGGCCCAGTCTCCCAGCCAGGCAGGACAAATGATGTGCTCTGCACCCGGCCCTGCCAGGGGTCCTCCGCCTGGAGCCCGTTTAGCCATTGACCTAGTTCACAAGGACCGGAAGAGTCAGGGGCATGAGAGGAGGCGGAGCTGTCCTGGGTGCCTGCTCCATCACATTTTATTAATAGAGCTGCAGTGTCACTGCGCGGCCTCAAAGTGACACCATTGCAAAATTCTCCTGTCAGCTGTGCTGAGTCGGCCTGGGTCAGCAGTGGAGGTGACAGGAGCCTCCAAAGTCGGTCTGCAGTGAGGGAGCTGGGCAGACACACGGAAGTCGAGATGGCAGTGAAGGTGAGCCTGGCCTGTGGAGAGCAGGTGAGCTCCCAGGGACCAGTGCTGAAAGCTCTCTCTGGGCTTCTGTCCCCTGCCTCATCTTGCTGAGGCCTCCTCCACTTAACGAGGATGACTGGGGGGCTTTTCAAGAGCAGGAAGGAATTCTGCCATGTGTCCCAGCTCTGGAGCAGGAGCAGCCTCCCCTGAAGACTTCTAGCAGCCCATTGGTCACAGTGGACATCTTATCGTCTCTGCGTACAGTTCTGTTTCACACCAATGGATAAAACCTGTCCTGGGTCCACCAAGACTGTTCCCAGAGTGCTGCAACCCAGCTTAAAAAAAAAAACCTGTATTAATCTACGAGGGCACCTCAACAGTTTATACGACTGCATAATGTTCTGTCATGTGATCTCCCACAGTGTAGCCTTTCCCGTGTGCTGTGGTTTGCATCTGGAATGTCCCCAAAGGCCCGTGTGACGAGTACTTAGTCCCCAGCCTGGTGGCAGCGGAGGTGGTGGCTCCTTTAAGAGGTGGGGCCTGGTGGGAGGGCCTAGGGCAGTTGGGGTGTGGCCTTGCAGAGGCCCCTCCTCTTCTGCGTCCTTCCGACAAGGTGAGCGGTTCTGCTCCTCTAGGTAACCTGCTGCTGTCACCACAAACGGCTGCGCTTCTGGAATCCTACATAAATGGATGGCACCGGCACGCGCTCTTTCTATAGCTTTGCTGTTGCGCAGATATTTTGAGAGTCACATCATGGCTGTTATCAGTAGTCTGTTCCTTTAATGGTTGGGCAGCGGTCTCAGTGCAGCCAACCATAACCTGCTTATGCGTCCTGCTGCTGGCGGACACGGGATTTCCCCAACCAAGCCGCTGGGAGGAGCTGAGCCTTCCTTTCCTCCGACACCTAAAAGTGGAATGGCCAGGTCACATGGTCAGGGTATGTTTACTGTTTTAAGAAGCTGCCGAATTCTTTCCAAAGCGCTTGCACCATTTTTACCTTCCCTCCCGCAGTGCAGTGCGTGAGACTTCTGATGCCTCCTCACCCCATTCACGCTTGACCTGGTCAGTGTTTTAGTGTGGAGGTGGGGTGGAAACTGGGGATGGAGCCCAGGGCACCCTGCCACTGAGCTACTTCCAAGCCCTTTTTATTTTGAGTCGGGGTCTCACTAAGTTGCTCAGGCTGGCCCAATCCTGCGATCCTCCGGCCTCAGCCTCCTGAGTTGCTCAGACCACAGGCCTGCACACCGTGCCCGGCTGGTCAGTGTCTTAAGGACAGCCATCCTAGGGGTGTGGCTTTGATCTGCATCCCCAGGAGCCAAGTTCTTACCCACTGTCAGATGCTGCCTCTCCCATCTCAATGCCCTCGGAGTCTTTGGGAATTCGTGGCAGCCTCACAGGGGTTTTGAGGAATGTATGAAGCACCTGTTGGTCCCTGACCCGTCTAATTTCTGCCCTCAAGGTTGATTTGAATTTTGGTAGTGGCCGTCTTGGGAGGAGGATCATGTTTCTCTGGGTTCTGTTTAATCATTATACCTCATAAACAGCTGTGCACAGCCCACACAAGAGGGCCACGACCCTTTACAGCATTAATGCTAAGAAAACTGCCAGGGCACCGGACATGGGCACTTGCTTCCCCATTGCCATTTCTGCAACCACCCAAATGACAGGTTCAGGGAACCAGGTTAGGGCACATCACCTCCTGGCTAACTGTCACTCTAACAACAGAAGAGCCAGAGCTCTGCCTGTGGGACCTTGTGGAGCAGAGGGAAGGCAAACTCCTGCTGCAGGTGCCTGACACATGCTCCTGGAAGAACATGGATACTTTAACTGAGAGAGCTGGGGAAGGCTTCATTGGGGGATCCTTGAAGAAAGGGGAGAAGATTCCCAAATGAAAGGGTGAGGAAGAGGGACCTTCCTGGTTCAGGGAAGCCTGTGCAAAGGCCAGGAGGCGGGGGGAGTGTGAGCATTGTTGAAGTGTCAAGGCCGTGTGGGGTCCGGGGAGGCAGGGCCAGTCACGGCAGTCTGTAGGTCGTGCTAATATGATTTCTTATCTTATTGGCAAAGATTTTTGAGAAATTTGGATCTGTTTTAGGAATGTCAGAGTTACCAGGCCTGAGATAAAACAAATGTATGGTTGGCTGTGGGTGAGCAAGGCAGAAATTTTACTCCCATGACTAGGTGGTCTTTCAAGGGGCTTCTGAAGCACACGCACCCAACAGAAATCTGCAGGTATTTATCCCCAGTCTGATGTAATCCTGCCCTTCCCTCTGGTTGTAGGAGCTTAGGGGTACAATCTACATGATAAGCTAAGATTAGATAGGGCCAAGTATGGAAAGTCAAAGAAAGTAGGCAGGGTACAGGAAGTAGGCAGGGCACAGGAAGTGGGCAGTGCTCACAGGTATAAGGTGACACATGTTGGGGAACTTTAAACATGACTTCCTCCTAGCCTCATGGTTCCCTAACTTAAGATGGCTTCCTTTTATATGGGAACCTTAAGGCTGTGTTCTGAAAATGGACCATGAGACCTCCTCTTTCTCACAGGAAGAGCAGTCTGAAGAAGGGGGAAATGGGGATGACACCCAGGAGTGACTGGCCATCTGCATAGTCTGACCCTTGCCTGCACAGGTCACCAAGCCTGCTCAGTGGTCTTGGGAGAGGTTTCAGGGGACTGAACCAAGTCCATGGTGAAGATGGAGAGAAGGGAGCTGCATGGGTCCCAGCAGAGAGTCACAGGTTTTGGTGACTGTGAGGAGGCACTGGATAAGCTATTTCCTTAAATAGCTGAGCATCCACTGAAATTGAAATGTGGAACTCAAGAAAGGATATTTATGGGGAAGATGTGGAGTCTGGATTTAGGGCATATGGATCAGGAGGTACCATGGGGGTATCCCTTTAGACAATGGGGCAGAAACTGGAGCTCAGAACAGCTTGGGCTGTTGAGAGCCACAGTACCATGAGAGCCACAGTGGTGCCATGAGTCAGGATGAGCCTCCAAGGAAATGTCCTGCACAGTTAAAGGAAGTCAGAGCAAGAAGAGCCCTTAGAGGACCTCAGGAGCCATTGGTGAGAGATACGGGAATAGAGGAGACCACAAGTCTCAACATGGGGGGAGTCAAGATTAAAAAATCTGTCATAGATTAATGGAAGCACAGACATCTAAGCCATGAGAGAGTTGTCAAGCCACAAGTACCAGGAAGGAAATACAGTCACCTTTGGTATCCAGGGAAGGTGGGTTTCCAGATCCTCCAAAATACCAAAATCCATGCATGCTCAAGTCCCTTCCGTAACATGGCTCAGTGTGGGCATATAACCTGCACACATCCTCCCACACACTTCAGATCATCCATAGATGATTTATAATACTTTATACAATGCCAATGCTGGATAAATAGTTGTGGAAAATTTTAACAGGCTCATTTAGGAAATAATGACAAGAAAAGAATCTGCAGATATTCCGCAGAGATGCAGCTTTTCTCCTGAGAAGTTTCAGAGTGTGGTTGCTTGAATATGCTGACATAGAGGGCTGACTCTGTACACAGTGGCCATTACTTCAACCTGGGGACTGAGCTCTAAATCCCAGGGAGACTGGAGAGCAGAACTAGGCATGCTCCGTGAGGCTGAGCACCACAGTTTTGCTCTCTCTCCCTCTCACAGAAAAGAGAGCTCAAGTGCTCCGCCTGCCAGGATGGCAGCTGCAGAAGAGCAGCCTGTCCATGACAAAGGCAGAAAGCGCGTACACACAATGCACCGAGACTGAGACTGGGCATTTGTGCTGCTTTCCAGTTCCGGGGAGCTGTCATGGGCTCTGGAGTTCATGAGAACTCTAAACCGCTAATATAAGCTGTTCTCAGGGGGATCTGACTGAGGGTTCCATGAAACAGGAAGTCAGGTGATGCCTGGGGACAAGAAAGTGTGACACACAAGCTTCACAAAGCACCTCCAGGAGTCACATACCTCAGGAGAAAGCAGCAAAGTTAACAAATCAAGAATATATACCTAGAAAACAAATAGGAAAATAGAGGAAGCTGAAAGAACTTTAAAAGTATATTTGAAATCCACAGGAAGGTGAAGGAAGTAATAGCAACTATAAACAAGAACAGGGAGTTATGAAACAAAAAAGGAGGTTGCTATGAATCAAGGTTGATACGGATGAAGGAATAATCTCAAAATTTAGGAAAATTAGTTATTGAAATAAAAGCCTGATTGAGATAAACAGTAAGCTGCAAAAATTTAATGATGGAATTTGAGGTTTCTAAGATAGAATTGAGGAAATAATCGGAACGCAGAATGGAAAGATAAAGAGATAGATATACAAAGGAGAAGTAGAGAGATATGGAGAAGATATTGAGAAGTCCCATATAGATCCAAAGGAACAGGTAAGAGGCAAAGCTAAATAGGATCATTGCTAACTATTTCCAAAGGGAAGGAGAACATGTACTTCCGAGATTGAAGGAGCGCATTGAGGCCAAGTGAGGTAAACATGCAGACAATTCCATGTTTAGTTCTATCACAGTGGAACCATGGATCACAGATGGCAAATACGTTTTTCAAACTAATACAAAGAAAAAAAACATTAGTACCAGGAAATGGCTATCAGACAGAGAGCAGACTCTTGATCCACAAAATGAAGCTGCTGAAGATGGAGCGTGATGTTGAGGGGAGGTGACTAGCACCCCTCATGAGCTAGGGAGGTTTACAAATGTTCTTCAGCATCCAGACACCACTCTGATCATCTGGTCAAGATGATAGAATGAGCAGACATCAGAAGCATGAGAAATGTGAGTTAAGAATTCAAAGGACTGGATGAATGGATCCCAAAACTGTGGTACATATATACCATGGAGTTCTACTCAGCAATTAGAAACAATGAAATTGCAGCCTTTGAAGGCAAATGTATGGGGATGGAAGAAATCATGCTGAGTGAAATCAGCATAACCCAGAGAGCCAAGGGTCGAATGTCTCCACTCATCTGTGGAGGCTGGAACTAGACCCTGAGAAAGGAGGTCTATTACCATGTTTTAAATCCGGATAAGGTGTAATGTCATACAACCTAAGGCATTTGTAGAGATGTATTGGGAAGGAGCGGGGGAGGGATAAGGTGGGTAATGGGAGAGGCTTTTGGAGGTAAATCTAATTTTCTGAATTTATATATATATATTATATAATTTCATTAGAAGCTCGTTTGATTGTTCAACAAATAAATTTCTGAATAAAAATAAATAAAAAAAGAATTTGAAAGGAAGGTT
>PVKS010012022.1:39107-55035 GCA_004027875.1 Aplodontia rufa | reverse complement strand
CCATCACACACACACACACACACACACACACACACACACACCCAAGCGGGCATTTAAGGTAGGAGAACCCAGCCATCTGCTCTCCCCTCTGGGAAAGCGCACTTGCGCTAATGGCCCATGCATGGCTGCAGATGTTGGATCGACGTGACGGTGCAGGAGAAGAGGAATGGCAGGTCTCTCTGGGAAGCTGGGTGAACAGCGAGCTGGGAAAGCTTTGGCACGTGCAGGAGTGCATGCAGAGCTCTTGCAGATCAACGCAAGCACAGATCCTGAATCATGGCAAAGCCTGTCTCCTAATGCCATGAGTCAAATCACAACCAAACTGGCCATTGTGGGACTCTTAGCACGATAATGGCGAGGCTGGCAAGGGCTGGCAAAGATGTGGGAAAATACTGTGTTGTGGGAGGTCGTGGGGTGGGGGCAGGAGCTGCTCCAACTCCTGTGGAAGGGAGGCGAGGGGAAGAACTGAACACCTACACTTTGCCACAGCAAGTCACTGATAGGAACTGACACCAAAATCTGCAGGCACGAGAGGGGGACGAGGGACAGGGAAGGGTGTTCTAAGCAGCAGGAACAGCACATCACACGAAGGCTGTGGTGGGCAAGGATGTGGCTTGACGGACAGATGAGAAGGCCAGGCAATGGCACCGTGGCAGTGGCTGGGTGGAAATCACCCTCTTTGAGGAGGAAGAGAGCTTGTCTGTGAAGCAGGTGAGAGTCGTGGCTCTCAGGAGTGCAGGAAGGGGAAGCTGGAGCAGGAATGTGAAGCTGAACACAGGGTCTGGCAGAGCTGGCGTTCTCCTGGAGGGACTTCCTTATATCTCCCTCTTGAGGGTAAAACGCCCCTGTTCTGGCTGACATCCTCAACTAGACGCTTTTGGTGGTGGGGGAAGAGAGGAGGAAACAGGAGCCAGAGGACTGGCCCCCGGAGGTGGCTGGATAGGGCCACGAGCCCTGCCCGCTCCCAGCTTGAAGGAGTTGCTGAGTCTGCAGCGAGACTCTGAGTACCTCTTTCCCCGCCCTGTACTAGCTGCCTGCGTTTCCACTTTGCATATGAGAACGCTGATGGTGGTGGCACCTGGCTTTCTGCTTTTCTGGGTCCAGGGAGGTCAGGGCAGGGTCAGCTCCACCTAACAGCAAGGGGGACCACCACGTTCCTGGCTGAGGGATCAACTGGGTTCTCCTTCCTTTCTCTAAAGCAAGAGGGTCTTGCCATCTTGTGATGCAGCTAGTGGTGCAAAGGATGTTTGACAAAAGTACCCAGCACATGTCATCCTATGTAACCCTTCCAGCACCCCAAGGCACAGCTTCACCATTCCCAGTTCACTGATGGAGACATAGACCTGGATAGCCTGAGTGGGTCTTTGACAGGCAGAAAGATAACAAATCCCGGTGCCATCGGTCTGTTTCCAAAGACTGTCCTCAAGCTCTCAGCAGCACCCAAACTGCTGGATTCAGCCAACCCCAGGCGACTGCAAAGTGCATGGCATGGGCAGACAGCTGGGGGTGGGGGGAAACAAGTCCTGCCCCTACCAGTCGCCTCAGTGCCCTAAACTGCTGGTCACCTCTCAGTGGATCAGACATCCTTTGGGACAAGGCTTCCCACATGCCCCCTTCACTTTCTCCTTTCTACCATTCACTTATTTCCTAGGTGTCAGGTTCAAGGTCTTTTGGAAACAATCTGAAAGTCCAAGTGGGGACAGGATTTGGCTTTGCACAAAAGTCATTCTCGTTTTAAAAATGCCTGCACCAAACCCCCAGCCACGGCTTGTAACTGCCCCTGTGACAACTTTGGGCTTTGTCCTTCCCAAGGAGCCCCTTGCCCAGCTCAGATGCCCTTGCGTTCACCAGTCTTAGCAGCCTCCCTTCCCTTTGCCACAGGCTGCTGATCTTCACATTGACCTTGACAGTGAACCACTATACCTTAAAAGTTTTATCAGAGGCACATTCTGGCTTACAGCTCTCATTAGCACAGTTAACTCCCAATGCATTGCATAAATATTTCTTCATGTGTAGCTTCTAACTGGTTTGCCATCCAGATGGTTTTGAAATCAAGGAAGCTGCTCTATTTGCCTTAAGCTGGTTATTTTGAATGTAGAGATTATAGCCTTGGTTAGAAGATGAGTGAAACAGCTGCCCGGGATGATTTGCCAAGCTGCAACATGAAGTTTCCATCAATAATTTTGTTTGAAGTAATTAATATGATTACCCATCTCTATTCACACCTAATTTCCAGACAAGTGCATTTTTACTTAATTTTCTTCTCCATTTTTATTCTGGGTTTTGAAGCTCCTCATCAACAACTAATTTATTATGGAACGGCCTGTGATTTTGTCCTAATCTCTCCAAATGATAACTTGCGATCACAAAGAATATGGCTAGAGATGAAAGCAGAACCCAAATCTGAAAAAGAAAGAAAAGAAAAAGAAATATAATGCGAGGTGCGAAGACAAAAAGAAAGAAAGAAGCTGCTGTGGTTTCCTTATTGTTGAATAAGGAAACTTTTTAAAAGCCAGAGACACTGTGCAGGGAATGAAAACTAGCACCGAGGCTGGCCGGCACAAATGGCACCCTGGTTTGGAGGCAGGTTTGCGGCTGTGGGTGACTGGGCGTTCCGCAGCCTCACTCCTATCCTGAACCTGAGGATAGTGTCAAGTAAAGTTGGAGGGAGAATAAAAGGGAAAAATCACCACCCAGATTAGAAACCACCTAGGCTGTGTTGTTTTTCTTGGGGCCCCACTGTGCCCTTGATTTCCTGATTGTTCAGAGCAAGAATAACGAAGTCCACCCAACCCACTGATTTGGACAAAGCAGTATGTGAAAAGCTACCAGCTGGGGTTGATCTGTCCACACCACGCCATGCTGGTGCTCAGCGGAGGACAATTTTGCCCCCAGGAGACAGCTGGTAATGTCTGGAGACATTTTTAGCTACCCTGGTTGGCAGGGGGTGCCACTTGCAGTTGTCAGGGAGAGGTCAGAGACACCGCTAAACAGCCTGGCATGGGCAGGACAGACCCCTGCCCTCAACCAGGAATCTCGTTCCAAACCTCAGTCATGCCTCAGTAGCGTTGTCCCGGTGTGCGCGCGCACGCGTGTGTTCAATCTGAATTTCCTTGGCAGGGCATCGTGTGTGCTGTTGTACTCAAAGCTTGTAGAACCAAGTGCGGCACGTCTCAGCTCAGGTACCCCAATTATGTGAGTGGCTGAGGGATCAACTGGGTTCTCCTTCCTTTCTGTAAAGCAAGAGGGTCTTGCCATCTTGTGATGCAGCTAGTGGTGCAAAGGATGTTTGACAAAAGCACCCTGAACAAAACGGTGCCAGGGGCTCCGGTTGGTGGCCAAGCCCTCTTGGCTTCTTTCCTGCGGAATCAGTCTGACCTGTTATGCCAAAAAGTCACCAAGGAATGAAGCAGCAGGACTCCCCAAAAGCCTTGATATAAACTTGCAGTGATTTTTGTTGGCATGTCGAGAGACTTGGGGCCTGCCAAAGACAACAGCGCTGCACCATGACTGAGACTGTAGGCTCCTGGGGTGGTGTGCCCCACCAATAGGGACTGCCGTGTCCCCACCCCCCATCCCCCATGTGGGAGAGCTGGGGGATGGGTGCTGGAGGAGTGCAGATGGACTTCCCTGTCCTCCCATCTCAACACCTGCCATCAGCTCTTCCTTGGTACCCCTGGGCATCCCTCCTGCCCGGCTTCCCACAAGCCAACGGGGCTGTCTTGACCTATTTTTGCCAAGACAGGGACTCTGGCACAGGCTAGCTGGGTGACCTTTCACTTCCAGCTGAGCAGGGGAAGCAGCACTTAGCAAAGGGGCCTTTTGATGGACGCAACTGTAGTTCTTCAAACTAAGTGCACCCCTCCCTTGACCTTCGCCCCAGCCCTTCCTTCCTTCTCAAAACATCTTGTAGAGAAATCTGGGGCTGGGAGAGAAAGCGCCGATCAAAGAGCTCCTGCGCGCAGAGGTGGACTTTGTTCCCTGCCTACAAATGGAGTTCAGAGCGTCCACAGGTGTGGGCAGCACCTCCTGCTGCAGGACCCCACAGTCCATGGAACCGGCTGCCATTCTGGGACACTTGCTTGGTGCCAGGCAGTAAGATCAGGACTTCTGCCTGCCCTTTTAGGGTTTTGTCTAGTAACCCTAGACGAAAGTGAGTTTCCTGAGCCCATCTGACAAAGGAAGAAGGCGAGGCAGAGAGGGCTGTTGGCCATGCACACAGGTTGATATGAAGGTGATCTGGGTTTCTGAGCCAATGGTTTGACTCCAGGGCCAGAATTCTTAGTCCTCACCATGTGCACCTGCTTGGGCATGAGCCCTGGCTGAGCAGACCTCAGTGCTGTTGTTGTGTCATTTTCTCCAGCAGCGATGGCCCTCATACTGGCATTTGGAGAGTCATCAGGAGGCCACTGTCTCCTCTACCAGGAGTTCCAGGGGCTCCCTTTGCAAGGCCTGTCCAGCACCAACCTGGACCCAGTTATCCATCTTCCCCTAACTTCTCCCCAGCCCTGAGCACACAGTGGTTCAGGATTTGGAGGGCAAGATCCACCCCAGTACCTTGCTCTGAGTGCCCTGGGGCTTGTCCTCTGCCCTGGTGGTGGTGGTGGTGGTGGGGTCTCATTGGGCCTGGAAGACTCCTGCATCTTCTTGGAGTCCCTACATCTCTAATAATATATGGAGGCCTGCTGGTTGGGTACAGGAGGGTTCTGAGGCCACTCTTGTGAGGACCAGATGAGACTACAGACGGTGCCTTCTGCCTTCGGATGCAGCAGTCCGTAAGGGCCCTCAGAGAAAGGGCCCTCAGCTCCTTCCCTCCCTTCCCACCTCAGGCTGCGAGAAGGGGGGAGGGGGAATGGGGGAGGTGGCACCTACCTCCCAAAAGCACCAGGACACACACATAGGGGAGCATGGCTGCGGGCATCCAGTAAGGGCTGGCGGGAAGTCTCCAGGGTGCACACACAGTGCGCTGAGAGCCGCAAGGGCGCGGGGGTTCTCTGGCGCAGCAGGTGTGCAGGCTAGGTCCTGTAACAAAGTTGCTAGGGACCCGGGGCCTCCTCGGTGCTTACAAGCACTAGCCCTCCAGGGCTGTGGATAGTTGTAAGTCGAGGCCCTCAAAGGTCCAACTTGCCAGAAGAGGTGGAGACAGCCCCCGGCGTTGCGCACTCACCCGTGCGGTGCTCACAACCCTCTGGCCGCAGCTCCTCCTGCCATTCAGACCCCTGGCAGATTCCCCTCGTGCCAGGCCCCCGCCTCCACTAAAGTCATCGTAGAGTGTCAGGAGGCCTCCCCCAAATCCAGTCTCCTCCAAGCAAGAGCCATGCGCTCCTTGTGCCGAAGCGCACTCCCTGAAAGGGGAAGGGAGGGTGGGGGAAGCGCCTCTAAAATCCCGCTGGGTCCTCAGACCCCTGAAATTTCTATTCAGGCCTTCTAGATACTCTTGGGAAAGTCGTGTCAACTTGGAACCCAGCAGAGTTGCTCAAAGTGGCCAACCCTGAATCCCACAGAATCCAACAGCAGCTCTGTAATCAGCGGTCCTCCGCAGAGCTTCAAGGCAAAGCGTGGATCTGACTAGGGTGGATTTCTACCCCAGCTGCTCCTCCTCCTGCTGTTTCACCTCCAGTTCTCCTCTGAACCACTCAATTCAGGATGGCAGGCAGAGGGAAGGCAAGTGAGAGGAGGACAGACAGGATGTCCCCAAATTGGTCCTTCCTCAGCCCTCTGGCTTCGGACCTCCTTGAGGGCATCCTGTGAGCAGGTGAGCCTTGAAGAGAGGCACGAAGGCAACTGGGAGGACACTTAGCATGCTGCTGGCCTTCTGAAGGAAGGAGCATAGCACGGGGTGGTAGCTGGATGTCCTCCAGCCTGATGGCTTCACTATCTGCTGTAGCACTGGGGGTGGGGACCGGGGTTGGGGACCAGTTCCTTACACTGTGAACTGGGAGAGGGAGAGAGAGATGGGGAAAGAAGAGTGGGTCAGAGAAGGAGGGAGTGGAAGGGACGGAAAGAAAGAACAAGGGAGGAGAAGAACAAGAGAGGCTGAGAGGCCACCAAGATCTTCTGGGGCGGGGGCAGGGAGTGCTGTGCCCAGGGTCCTGGGGAGCAGCCAGCCTGCCCTGCTGAAGGGATTGATCTGTGTCACTTCTGTGGGCTGATCCATCCCAGCAGGGACTGGGACACCATCTCCCCTTTTGGTTTCTTACCAGAAACTTAGGTGAGACTCAGAAACTCACAGAGCCCTCGCCTTCCACCCCGGCCCCCAGGGGCCTCTGAGCTATTTTTGCTTTCTTGCTCCGGAGGCGACAGCGGCAAGCGCAGAACAGGGCCGCAGTGTGATTTTACACAAATGGATATGTGAAGAAAACGATCAATTTTCTTCTTGAAAGTGACATTTTCCCCTGGTTTCTATGGATTACTGTAAGCAGCATGAAGCTCCAGGTGGCCTTGTTGAAACTGAAATTGGTACAAACTGTCCCTGTCAGACAATGGCCACATGCCTTATATTATATTTGAATGCAAGAGATAACTTTTGTGGGCCAGAGGAGAGTTGTACAGGGTAATTATTTATAATTGCATAATTATGACTATTTGTGAAAATTATGTAAATTTGCAAAATTTACAATTATAGAGAGTGTAAATACTACATGTTATTCTGGCCGTGAATGCTGGATACTGACCTCTCTGGGCTTTTGAATGTGGATATTTCCAAGTCCCCGGCACAGAAGAGGGTTTGAGTTTTAAAGGTCTGTCCTGGGGATCACGGAGTCACCTTGGTGTGGTGTGGGGGAGTGTTGTCATCAGTGCTTGCAGAAAGTACTGCACTGCTGTGGGAAACAGTCCCCGCAGACTTTGGTGTGCATGTGTTGATGGTAGTGTCGGCTTGTTTATAAGCACAGATTCTGATGACTTTTGAGACTGTGGCATGGGCCAGTGCTGAGAGTTAGCGTCAGCCCCATTTTACAGAATGGGCAAGCAAGTTGCTAGAGAGCGGAGCACTGACGCCCCACAGCTGGAGGACAGGAGGGCCCTGCTCATGAACCCAGTGCTGTGCCTTCTTGGAGCACTCTGCCTCCCTGTCTCTGGAGCTGTGGGCTCCATCTCGAGTCAGAAGAGCCCTCAGAGAACTTAGGAATGGTGGGAAGCGCTTCAGGGTCTTAGTGTAGCCTGGCGGGGGAGGTGAGTAACGGGCAGATCCTGCCCAGGTTCCAGCCTCACCACCACAAGGGTACAACGCTCAGGACAGCTGGAAAGGTGCTTGAGACGACCGGTCCAGCACCCTGCACTTCACGAGCGAAGTCACAGGAGCTCAGGGCAGACGAGGCGCTTGCACCTACCTGTATCAAGGCAATGCACGCTGAGCTCCAAAGAAACAAAGCCAAGAAGGAGGGCGAGTGGGCCTGGAGCACCACCCTCCTGGAGCTACGAGGACACCAGAGACGGTGGAAGAAGTTGCTAAAGCTGAGGTTCCTTGTTGGCTTCAAATGTATCTTTATTTTTAACAAAGAATAAAAGGAAGAAAGAGGAAAAAAAGAAAAAAGAAAAAGAAGGAAGGAAAGGGAAGAAAGAGCTATGTGGCCAAACCTTGCATTTTGCTAGAGTGTGGCACACACCACGCACTTAGCTCCTGACCTCCTTCTTGATGTAGAATAATAGTCATTCAAGAGGATTTGAAATGGCAGCAACTCTGAAGCCACTTGGGGGAGAATCCCCGGCAGTGCTGACCATGGGTTACAGCCAAGGGCATTATCACATTTTGGCCTCCAGAGCTGGCCTTTCTGGGCTGTAAACTGAAGGAGGCCTCTCCTGCTCGTCAGAGCTGCCTGGGGTATGGGGTGGACACAGGCAGTTTCTTGCTGGTGTCAGATATAGGGGGCAAAAGGGGGTAACAATGAGCCAGATGTCCTGGAGTGGCAGAGAGGAGTCCAGCCTTCCCGATCCATGTGCCTCCCATTCCTCACCACAAAACATCCAAACCAAAGTTGAGGACAGGCAGAAGAGAATGTATCTCAGGCCAAGCCATTTCTCCCTCCATTCCTCTCCAAAGCCTACTCCCTTTTCTTGTCCCTTTAAAAAGCACTGTACAAAAATAAGATCGCCCCCAGGAAGCCTGCCGTGAATGTGCTATTTCCTGTTTGTTATCAGGGCCATCTGGTCAAAGACATGGTACCGGGCCTGGTTCTCCAACAACCAAACGAACACCCAGGGCAGCCTCCCAGGCTGCTCTGGATAAAGTGAGGGCCAGGCTAGAGCAGGATCTAGTATTTTCAGATCCTGAAATGCCCCAGAGAGCAGTTGAAGGTCATAAGCTGCTGTGCAGTGGAGCCTGGATGAGAACCTAGTTCAGGCTTGAAGGTCTGGCTCCTCAGCCTGATTGTAATTTGCCCGAATCCTGCTCCTTGGAGTAGGTTGTGGAAACCTCTTGGGCTGCCTGGGAACTCCACTCCATCAGGTTGTGGTATATTTTGTAGAGATGGCATTGGAGAACTTAAGGGGGCACATTTTGTATGCATGATGGATTGTAAGGTTAATGACTGAATGAGTAGATAGATGGATGGTTACCTGGATGGATGAATGGATGAATACTTGGGTGGCTGGGTGGATGAATACTTGGGTGGCTGGGTAGATGAATGGATGGTTGGTTGGATAGGTGAATGGTTGGATGGTTGGATGGATGGGTGGATGTGTGGGTGGGTGGGTTGCTGGCTGGCTGGCTGGATGGATGGATGGACAGTTGGATGGATGTGTGGATGGGTGAATGGAAGGATGGATGGATGGATGGATGGTTGGGTGAATGGAAAGTTGGTTGGATAGATGCATGGTTGGATGAATGGATGGATGAGTAGAAGGGTGGATGATGGATGGATGGGTGGATGGGTGGATGGTGGATGGATGGGTGGATGGGTGGATGGGTAGATAGATGCACAGAAGGATAGGAGGGTGGGTAGATGTTGTCTAGCATTGTAGTTATCATAATTATTGCTCTGGATGTTGTTCAAGATGAATGGTTTGTTGATTTTATCCTCACATTCATTAATTTATTAGTGTTAATTTATCAGTAATATATTAGCTTACTTTTGAATTGGCAGCCATAAGTTGTGGAGGTCTCAAGGGCTACCTCTAAGGGAGGCCATGAGCTGCTCTTGTAAGTAGCCACAGGACAACATGGTGGGCAGGCACTTAAACCTCGTTGGGCAGAGAGCAAACACTTATTCTTATGTCACCCACCTTGTCTTCCTGGGGGGTTTAGTGTATTTTCTTTTTTTAATTTCTGGGTTCCCTGTTAGCCCAACCCTCTTACTAATGCCCTGGACCCGTCATGTTGTCCCTGTGGTCACTCAGGGCTGGTTGGTTGTGGGTCACTGGATGGGCATCAGGGACTGGGTGTCTGTAGCCTGGTCCACATGACCCCCACCTGTTTCCCTCTGTTCATGGGTTTGACAGGAAGTTTGGAGCTATTTAGACACACCAGGGCTTGCAGATAGTCTATAAAAGACTATAAAAAAAGGGTGGGTCAGATCATTTTATTCAAGAAGGAAGGAAATTCAGCGTGAGAAAAGTCTCCTTTGGTGCTGGGATCGTGGAGCAGGAAGACTGGGACGTAACAGTTCAAGTGCCACCATTCAAAAGGTATATGACTCTCCGAGCCTAGTGTCATTCATCTAAAGAGTGGACATCAGCCAGGCACGGTGGTGCTTATCTATATAATTCCAGCAGCTTGGGATGCTGAGGCAGGAGGATCACAAGTTCAAAACCAGCCTCAGCAACTTAGCAAGACCTTGTCTCAAAATAAAAAATGAAAGGGCTGGAGATGTGGCTCAGTGGGTAAGTGCCTCTGGGTTCAATTTGAGATACTCCCCGCAAAAAGTGAGAATCTTCTGAGGATTGGGGAAAATCCAGTGATGGATGCAGGGAAATCTCTTAAGGTGGTCAAATGTCCTTGGGAAGATGGTGGACACCATCCTCGTTTCAGAGGGCGTGTGGGTGAGCAACTCCCATGTGCCTGACACTCCTTGCTGGACTCAATGCTACAGGTGGCAGGAGCTGGGAGACCCCTGGAGGTCATCAGTCCACCGTCTCCAAATGGTTCTGTGGGAACCTCCTAGGGAGGACAGCACAGATAAGGGAGGTGGAGCAGCCAGTCCTGAACCCTCACCTTCGTGGGTGTAAGCAGTTCCTGCATCACGTCTGTCATCATGGTGGCTCTTTGGGTGGGTGGGACATAGTAGCCCCCTAAGTGTCTATCAAACATGAGGATTGCCAAGAGCGATTCTCAGCTTTCGAAGCAACTGAGAAGATGCATGATTTGGAGAGGTCTAGGAAGAGCAGTGCCTCACGAAGGAAGTGGCTAGAAGAAGAGCTCAGCTCGTTCACAAATGGCACACAAACGCTGCAATGAGCATGTGCATGCATGCATGTGTGTGCACGTGTGTGCACATGCGTGCATGTGTGCGTGCATGTGCGTGTGCATGTGTGCATGTGTATAAGGCCACATATCAGATATATTCAAATGGATGCCTTTTGGAGGGGGGGAGGAAAGAAACAGCCAAAGAAAGAGCAAAGAGAAGCAGTTATAAAATAATAAGACAAATGAGGGTGCTAACATAGACCAAGGTCGTCAGCAAGCCGTAAACTCAGGAAGATTGATGCGACTTTCTGCGTCTGAGTCCAAAAGTAAGAGAAGCAAGTAGACTGTTGGAAACTGGGTGTAGTCAGGGATGGGGGCTGCCACGCTGGGGGCTGCCCTGCCCATCCCTCTTAGTGATCCCCTTGACACCTCTCTGCCTAGACCACAGCAGCTGGGACGGGACCCACCTTCTCACACCTGCCAATGTCTGCAGAAGTGTGGTTTTGGGCAGAGTCCATTCCTACCCTTCCATCAGCCGGGTGCCAAGGAAGGGCAAGCCTGTGGAGATGGGTTCCTCCGCTGCATTGGTGGAGGGGACCTTAAAGAGAAGTTGGTCTGCATGGCCACAGACTCTGCTGATTATAAAGTTAGCCTCCCATTTAGAAATCAATACATGCTCCCGATACAGTATCTTAAAAGTGCAAAGTTTACCATTCCTTTGCCATTATAAAATTATCAGTGCTCCTAACATGTTATCTGGAAAAAAATGAAGTAAGAAGAGGAAAATGGGGGTTGCACATGTTTCTGACACCTAGGGAAAGCACCTGCCTACAGGAGACATACATTTATCTCCTCCACATATTTGTGTGTGATTATATATAAATACATATATGCACATGCATATGTATAATTCTGGTGTACGTATTTATTTTATATGTAACATATTTTATACACAATATATACATCCCTATCTATTATGAAAAACAATACCTAAGAAACACTGATGCCCCAATTTCATCTTTTGGGTTATTTCCAGCCTTTGGGGACCTGTCAGGTACAGGGGTGGGCACAGAAGGACTAAACAAGTCATTTCCTTTCTCGGTCTAAGTGTCTCACATGTGAAATTTGGCTTGCTTTGTTCTGAGCCTTGCCAGGCAGCATTTGTAAACTTCTTTCTGCCTTTGATTTCAGTCTGGGAGCAGCAAATGGATCTTAAATTGCTAAAGGTGCTGCCGTTTGGGGGTCCCCAGTGCACCCCTTCCCATCAGCAGGGGAGAGCAGGTGACAGCCGGAGCTCCCTGTCTGCCAGGTTGAAGCCTGTGGACAGACAGCCAGGCAGAATCCACAGGGAGAAAAAAACTGTCTCTCTGTGGGCTGGCTGCCTGGTTTGGGGGACCCGGGGAGTGGGAGAAACAGGATTTTGGGACAGGGCATCTTCCAAGTGCTCACAGCACAGCCCAAGCAGAAAAACTTATCTTTTCCCTCCTTCTTTTGCAGTTTACAATTAACATTCAGGGTTCAGTCTCCACCCTCCTCTTGAAATGGAATTTTTATCTCTTGATTCATGCTACAAGATAAAATCCCTGTTTATCCAGTTGCATGAATAATTGATAAGTTCCTTCCAACTTGCCAGAGCAACTTAGCAGTCTCGCCTTGCGGCCTGGAACCCCTGGCAATTTCCGGCACCAGCAAGAGACCCTTGCACAGTTTCTGCTCGAAATCCACCGGCTTCTGTCTCCGAGGTAGGGGTTTATCTCTTGATCCAGATTTGTGAGCCATAGATTAGCACCCAGTATTGCGGCACTGGGGATCAGGGGTGGGAAAGGGGGCCATCAATGTCCACTTGGGTGTTGTGAACTCACAGCTGTGACAGGTGTGAATTGGATTCCACAGGGAGCCTGGCTGGTGGTTAGTTCAGAGTTCACAGCATTAATTAACTCTAATCTGTTCCCTGACAGTTTAAACCAGACCCAAGATGTGAAAGCATTTTCTTTCCTACATATTTAATGGACTTAATGAGGAGCCTGTGTTTAGGCTTCTTAATGAACTTGGCCCTCTGGACATGTTTCTGTGATACACAGCAGCGGGCTGTGGTTTATGTGCTTATCTGGGATTTATCCTTCTTTAAGGAGGTCAGGAGAGCAACAGGTTCCATGTGGATCATGATAGCTTAGCAGCCTGGGCTGAAGGATGCCCGGCTCCATCAAGGCCTAGGTAAATGCAACCTAGGGTGCTGGTGAGGGTACAAAGTGCCCCTGAAAATGGTTAACAAGACATCTGCCTTTCCCTACCCCCACTGGGGACTTCCTGCCAGGCTTCCAGGTGATAGACACTTGGGGTTTTGTTATTGTTGTTGTTTTTTTAAAGATGGAGGGACAATGAGGGAGAGAGAATCGATTTTATTTAGTTTTTCATGTGGTGGTTTTGTTGCTCTGACACTTCGTTGTGCACGTGATGCTGGAGTTCGAACCTGCGTCCCCATGCATGCTAGGCAAGAGCTGTAACCACTGAGCCACGGCTCCAGCCCAGGTCCTTGATTCTGATGTACCTGAGATTTGCCACCTCTGGGGCTGAAGCCTGTTGAAAGGAGCCTGTGTCCAAAACTCCAGGGGCTGTGTGCTTGTGTCCGGTCCTGGGAAAGCGGGGCTTTGATTCAAGCCACTTACATTTGTCAACACAGGCACCCATTCCGCTTTCTCTTTCATTCAGAGAAGGGAAGGTGGAGAGAAAGTGAACTGGAGGCTGATTTTGTTGTTGGTGGTGGTCTTCCCAAAGCTCCAGGAAATTAAGAAATGTGCCATTTGGTCTGTGAACAGTGTAAACACACTAAAACCCTGTCTCCCTGTCACCCCCTAGGGGTGGAGGACCTGGAGGGAGACCTTGGTCTTGGTGGTCCCAGTCCCTGCTCTGCGTGAGGCACTGAATGTGCAGAGCTGCGGGAGATGTGTCTCAGATGTTTGTGCATGGTGACTCCAGAGGAGCAGAGCCGAGGGGGCTGCTCAGATCAGGAGGGAAGCTGGTGTGTGTCTGTACACTTTGACAGACTCTGAGCACAGCAGACATTTCTCTGGAAGCTGGTCCCCAAGGTGGCTCTGGCTGTCCTGCTCCCAGTGTAGACAGGAATGGAAGCCACAGCCCACCCTGCTGCTCCCAGGAGGAACAGTGGGCCTGCCAGGTGGGGGTTATGCCAGCACACAGTGGGTGTACGTTAGTTGGCCATGCTCACTAGGTTTGGGATGACTGTTTTGAGAAAATGAGGTGATGCGGGTGAAACCCCAGGCAGAACTTCCCAGGGAGCTTTGGACGATGTTGGCTCCCAGCAGTGAGGAGGAGAGTAGGCAGGAGAGAGGTTCCGGCTGCAACCGAAGCTTGCTCACCGTGTGACCCCAGCCAGTCTCTCCCCGTCTCTGGACTCAGACTGTTCGACCCTGAAACATCCACAGCTCCCTGGAGACCCTGCGAGCCTGGTCTCTACCTTCTCTTCCGTGTATTACAACGTAGAACACATTTCTATCACAGAAACCCGTAAACACAGAGAAGCCATCAGTGAGTGGGTCATTCGTCAGCAAGCGCCTACAGCAGGGGTAGGGGTGAGCCCGCTGCAGGGCCTGGGTGGAGTGGGCTTTTCTCCCCTGTGATGCAGCTGCAGGGATCTGGGCAGCACAGTGTAAGTCTGTCCTTGGTGGAATGGAGGTGGGTCTTGCCAGTCTGGTCCAGAAACCCCCTGGAGGAAGGGCACTCCCCAGGGAGGAGGGAGGCTCTGCTTCCAGATTTGGGGTTGCGTAAAGCTCCCGCCACATTGCTGCACAGGTGTCTGTGTGAGCTCGTGTCCTCCTTTCTCTTGGGTGATATCTGGGAGACTGCTGTGTTGTGTGACAGTGTTTGGGGGATGGGGCCATCTGCATCTCTGCTGGCTGTGGAGGAGGTCCCTGCTCCTCTTCTCCTCCTGCTTGGTATTCTCAGAATGCCTGGCTTTTGTTAGGCTGTGGTCATCTGTGGCCTCACACTGTGGTTTTCGTTCAACTTCTCAGATGACTAATGGGGACTCTTTTCATGGACTTATTTGCAATCCTTATATTTTCCTGCGTGAGGTGTCTGTTCAAGACTTTTTCCCATTTTATATTTGCCTTGTTCGATTTCTGAGCCTCAGCCTTTGAGTATTCTTTATATATTCTGGGCACAAGTTCTTCAGCAGATATGTCACTCACTAATCATTTCTCCCAGTTGGTAGCTTTCTTACTAATTTGCCTAATGATGTCTTCTGAGGATCATGTTAATTTTAATAAAGCATCATTTATCATTTTTTTTCCTCTTTTGGATTATACTTTAGGGGCCATATCTAAGAAATGTTTGCTTAATCCAAAGTCACAAAGATTTTCTTCTGCATTTTCTCCTGGAAGTTTGTAGTTTTGGGCTGTCTAGTTTTATGGTTTATGACTATCATCTATTTTGAGTTCCTGTTAGGATATGACATAAGATACAGCCTGGGATTATTTTTTCATGGCAGTCTAATGGTTCCAGCACCTTCAGTTGGGAAAACCAGTTCTTCTTGTCATTGCCTTGGTGACATTGTCCTGCATCAGTTGCCTGCTGCGTGTGGGGTCCATCCCTGAATTTGCATGCTATCGCATGGATCTCTAATACCACGCTGTCTGGATTACCTGGCCATTATGGTAGTCTGGAGATCAAGTGCAATTCTATTCTTTAAAAGGCATTCTTTTATTCTCCCTTGATTCTGCTTTTTCGAAATTGTTTTGGTTATTCTTCCTTGGCCTTTTCTTACACATTCCAGAATCAATGTGTTGATTTCTACCCAACGATCCTGCTTGGGTTTACCTTGGAGATGTGTTGTCAATAAAAATCAGCTTGGAAGAATTGATACCTTGACAGTATTGTCTCCAGAGCCTCAGCAAAGCATCTCTCTGCAGGTATTTAGATCTTTGATTCCTTTTATCATTGCTTTTTTTTTTTTTTTTTTTTTTTTTTTTTTTTTTTTTTTTTTTTTTTTTTTTTTTTTTTTTTTTTGGTTGTCAGCATGTACATCGTAAGATTCATGCCTAACTATTTCATGGGTTTTGGTGCAAAAAAAAAAATTCAGTTTCCACTTGTTCATTGCCAGTGTAGAGAGATGTGAACAATTTTTGCAGATGGATCTTATCTCCCAGGATGCTGATGAACTTTCTTCTTAGGTTTAAGAGATTTTTTTTAAATTTATTTTTGAGCAACCTTACAAGATTTTAACAAAACAATATAAAATGTGTATAAGATGTGTATATATTCTGGACATTGCAACTGTCCCCAGGAGTGCCCCCCCAATTACCCTCCCTTATCCCTCTCTTCCCCTTCCTGTTATAACTCTAAAAATAGTATTAAATTGTAAAGCATTACATCTTATCTGAATTTAACTCATGTTTCTAGACCAACTTTCTCATCGTCCAGGGTCTAGTCCCCACCTCCACAGATGAGTGGAGACAATCGACCCTTAGATCTCTGGGTTAAGCTGATTTTACTCATCATGATCTCTTCCATAACCATCCATTTACCCTCGAAGGCTGCAATGTCATTGTTTCTAATTGCTGTGTAATA
>PVKS010012022.1:0-39007 GCA_004027875.1 Aplodontia rufa | reverse complement strand
GTGAACATCGATATTGCTGTGTCACTGTAATGTGCTGATTCTAAGTCCCCTGGAAAGATACCCAGGAGTGGAATACCAGGGTCGTATGGTGGAGTCATCCCTAGTTTTTTAAGGATTCTCCATACTTTGGACTTTATGTGGTGATAATTGTGTTATGTATGAATGAGGACAGTTTTGTGTTTTCCTGAATGCCTTTGTCTGTGGCCTTATTATATGGGAAGAATGAGAGTCGATGTCCTTGCCTTGTCCTTGATTTGGGGGAAAACACTCAGTCTTTGCCATGATGTGCCGTGCTAGCTGTAGGTTTTTGGGTATTGCCTCCAGGTTCTTGTTTTCTGGGTGTTGTTATCACAAACGTGCATTTATAAAATGCCTTTATTTTTCCTTGTTTGTGAGGTCATGACTTTTACTCTTTGGTCTGCTGATATGGTGAGTTTTATCGATTGACTTGATTGTTGAATTGGTCTTGTGATCTGCAATTGAACTACTCTTGTTTGTGATGTACTGTGGTTTTTTTTTTATATGTTGTTGGATTTGATTTGCTTTCATTTTGTTGAGGACTTTCTCTATACCTGTGAGCATTATTGGTCTGTGGATTTCTCCTGTACTTTCTTGTCAGGGTGATGCTGGCCTCACAGGGTGAGTTGAGAAGTCTTGCCTCCTCTTTTGTGTCCTGGGGAGTATGTGTAAATGTGGCATTATTTCTTTCTTAGATATTTTGTAGAATTCACCAGCCAGCCCATCTGGTTCTGGTATTTTTATTTTTGGAAAGTTAAATTGCACGCTTAATTTTCTTAGTAGATACAGGATGGTTCGAGTTATCTATTTCTTCTTGAGTGAGCTTTGGCAATTTGTATCTTTTCCCACAATTCTCCATTTTATGAGTTGTCAAATTTGGAGGTGTGAGTTGATGGTAATATTCCCTTATTATCTTTTAATCTTTGCAATGTGATGTTCCTTCTTTCTTGGTGTTGATAATTTGTTATTCTCTTTTTCTCTGGCTCAGGCTGGTGTTAAAAATTTGTTTTATTCTTATTTTTGAAAGCAGCAGCTTGTGACTCATTTTTCTTCTGTTCTCAATTCTATTAATCTCTGCTCTTTGGTTTATTATTTCTCTCCTATTTATGGCTACATTTTTGTCTTCACTGTTGGTTTATTATTTATATCTTTTTAAATTTTTTTAAGTGGCTGCCCTAGGTTTTATAAGATGCATCTTTAATTAAAAATTCTGACTTCTGATGCCATGAGTCTGCTTTGCTCCCTGCCCAGGTGCTGGTGCTTCTTCCTGGAGAGCTTTGTGGCCATGCTGCGTGCGATGGACTCACAGTTGCTTGCTTGTACTTGGCTACTGCTCTTAGACCAGGTGCTGCCAGCCTTTCCCTGCAGGGGGATAGCTGGTAAATATCTTAGGACTTACCGGCTGTGTGGGTCATTACTTCTCAAAGACCTGAAAGTGGCCGTAGATAATGCGTGAAGGAACCTGTGGGCTTTGGTCCAATCAAATCTTTATTTGTGAAAGCAGGCAGGGGGCTGCATTGGGCCCACAGAATTGGCTGGACTTGGGTGTAAGCGTTGGAGCTTTGTGTTGATAGTGTTTTATTTTAGTGGGTCTTTTCAGTATGAGGAATTGAAACCATAGGCGCTGTGCTGCTCAGCTGCACCTCCAGCCATTTTTATTTTTATTTCAAACTTTGAGGCAGGGATTCCTAAACTCCCCAGACTGGTATCAAATTTGAGGTCCTCCTGCTTCGGCCTCTGAGTGGCTGGGATCACAGGTGTGGCTCTTTTACTGCTTAAAGACATCACTTTCATTGTCGTGTGAGCCGCCCAGTTGCTGATGAGACATGTGGTGTCTTTTTGTCTGTGTCCCTGCGTCTCTAATGTGACTTTTCCTCTGCCCACCTGTAAGACTGTCCCTTCATCCTCTACCTTCAGCTGTCTTGTTCTGGTTTGATTTCTCCTGGTTGGGGTCCTCTGAGCTTCCTGGATCTGTGGTGTGGCGTCATTAGTTCTAGAAAATGCCTTGGATATAGTTTCGATTATTCTAAGCTATTAGCCTGGGCTTCCTGGCCTGGAGCGCGGTTTGCTTTGGAGGGTGGCACGGGTGCACTGGGGCAGAGGCTCATGATGGTCATTAGATGCTATTCTTCTTCAGCTGGGTGTCCTGTGCTCTTCAGAAGGCCATGCTTTGGCCCCACTGTCCTGGATGCTCTGCTCTCCAAGGCCCCCTCCCTGAGTTTCCGTTGGGGTCACCACCCTCTGCCCTGCTCAAGCCCCTCCCCTTCCTCCTGATGCACTCCTGGCTCTGTCACCTTCATCCTTCCTCTTTGTTCCCCACTTTTATTTCCCGCACTTCCTCTGCGGGAGGGTCCCATGCGATAACTGCTCTGCTCATCTACATGGGGCTTTGGCGTAGGAACTATACTAAGTGGCTTTGTTGTCACAGAAAGGACGGTAGCAATGATGCTCTCTCTAGCTTTATATCCGAGGCAGTCTTCTTTTCAAAAATAAGATTTTTTTCCAAAACATAATGTGTTCTCTACTAAGTTAATAACCCTAAGCAAAGCCGGTGCTGCGAGACACAGATAGTAACACGAAGCACCTGGGCAGGTGGATTGGAGGCAGCAGGTGACCTGTGGGCTGGGGAGACCCCAGGCCAGAGCCCGTCTTTGCATTCCCTGCTCCACCTCTTGCTTCATGGTGACCTCAGTAGGAGACTTGAGCTCCCAAGTCTCACCCTCTGTACAGTGGTGACCAGATGTCATCTGAAGTCAAACGAAGGCGTGGCTCAGGGACCATGCAGAGACCAGGAGGATGCCCCAAGCATGCAGGAAGCCTGGCAGAGCAGGAAACAGAGCTACAGAGGGAGCAGGGCTGGCTGGGGACAGCTCCCTAGCCTGGTCCTGCTGTGGTCAACTGAAAGTCTTGGGTGACCTTGGGCAAGACCTTGTCTTCTCCAAGCTTCTAATTCTTCTCCAAACATGGCAGAGATCTCTGCTGCCCTCACCGCCTCCTCATGTTATGAAGTTGAAAGAAGACAATGTCTGTGACCATTTGAAAACTCTACAAACACACACGACCTTGGTGTTAAAAATGGTTGCTCCAATCCGTTCTGAAAGGCTGAAGGTTTGTGAGAAGTGGACCTTGGGGCCTCTTCAATCACAGGTTCAGAAACAGTCACGGCGAAGCCCGGTGGCAGGCGATCACTTCCTGCCCGGGGTTTCTCTCCCAAGCAGGCCCTGGGAGTTGGGGGTGCCTGACGAGCTTTTTAACAGGTTGCCACCACCCGGAGACGCATCAGCAGCTGTCGAGGCTGCAGTTTGTCTGGCTGATTTATACAAATCGGTGAAACCATCTCTCCAGCCTGTTCCTTGATCTTGCTTTGAAGGAAGTCAACTTAAACACTCGTGGGAGCTGGAAGGAGATCCTTCACGTATATGTGTCTACAAATCTTTCTCAGATGCTCAGGGTGAGGCCTCTGCAGTGGTGTCCAAGGCCTCATCCATCACAACAGGGGGAATTGATCTTATAAATGCCACTCCTGACCCAGCTCAACCAGTGTCCGACTGCGGCAGGAATCTCTAGCCCCGCTGCTGCTGGAGAGGACTACACCACCTGCACCCCTTCCCTCCAGCTCCCAGGCCCTTCACCCTGCCCAAGGAGAGTGGGTGCCATCGATGGGCACAGCAGTGGTGGAGGGTGTGGCCTGGAGCCCGGCTGCCTGCACTTGAGTCCCAGCTCCAGCCTGTGCAGACCTTGGCACGGTTATGGGAAGTCGCCTCTGATGAACTTGCATGTGTATTGGTAGGGATTATTCCAGACAAATGGACTCCGTGGGATGCTGAGAGATTTGTTGAGAGGAATTGCTGACAGCACTCGGGGTCTGGCCTGGGGGCTGCCATCTGCAGTGTAGGCTGGCAGGAGGGACCTCAGCAGAATCTGGCTTCAGCCATGGACAGCAGTTCTTCCTCAGGGAAGCCTTGGTTTGCCTCGGTTGGACAGAAGGCCCCAGAACACTCAGGATGATCTGTACTTAAAGTCAGCAGCTATAAATGGAGCCGTGAACACCTGAGCAGAATGCCTCTCAGCGGCACTGCGTTTGTGTTTGAGTGCGCTATTTAGGTACTGGGGCCCAGTGAAGGTGTAAACGAGGCGCACACATTGCACCTGCTTCATTTGTCCTCGGAAACCTCAAACGAGTCTCCCCCTTCTGCTTTCCTGCTGCAAACCACATCACCCATCCTGTAGGATCTTGCCACGTATGTACACATGGTGTCTCTGAACATGTTCCTCTGTCCCCTGTGCATCTGAAAACCCTCAGCTACTGCCCTCTGTTAGATCTCAAAGTTGGATGGAACACACATTTGGTTTTTGGTGCTCAGAGCTGTGTGAGCTCCCAGGCACTGCTCCAGGACACATGATGGTGATGTCTGTCTGACTGAGTGGGGTCTGTTGGAGCAGGGCCTCCAGCATCGCCAGCCTATCCTTCCATGGTCTGCTGCCTCATTAGCCCCGGATGTGGCTTTATCAGCCAACAGGGGTCCTTACCTAGATCCATTCTGTCCCTGGAGCTGCACAGCATGGTGTAAGAACGGCACCTTCCCCTGCAGTCACGAGCCGGAGTTCACGGAGTGTGAGCAGCTCTCGTGCAAAGGCAGAACGTGGGTTAGTTCTCTCGTCTCTCACAAGTCTTCAGAATCACAAGACAGGTCCCTGGCCACCTCCAAAGGCGACCGGTGTGTGAGTTGTTTTTAATTTGGATATCATTCTGAACTCAGAGATTTTAACACATTTGATGTGCTTCAATTCACTGAAAGGGTTATTTTTTTTTAAGAGAAGAGGATAAAGTGAGAGAGAGAGAATCAGTTTTATTTATTTTTTCATTTGTTTTTTGTTTTTCTGACACTTTGTTGTGTATGTGATGCTGGGGCTCGAACTCACGCACTCATGCATGTCAGGCAAGTGCTGTAACTGCTGAGCCACGCTCCAGCCCTCTGTTGGTGATGTTAAGATCACCTAAAGCTTTTCTTACAAGGCCAAAGGAGCAACATCTTCAGCTTCGCAGGCCACACTGAGACGTCGCAACCCCAGCTGCTCCCACCCTCATCTGAGGCCTTGCTTTCTTAGTTTGAGCCACCTGTGGTCAATTGTGCTCTGAAAATATACACGGAAAGTTCCAGAAGCAAAGAATTCCTAAATTTTAAATTGCTTGCTGTTCTGAGCTGTGATGAGGTCTTGTGCTCACTGGCTCTGTCCCCTCTGTCCAGTGTGTCCCTGCTGTGTGCCACCTGGTGTGTCACTTAGTAGCTATCTGGCTATCACTGAATTCACAGGGCTTGTGACCAAGTGGAGTGGTGGCTTGGCAGTGCTTGCCCAGTGTGCATGAGGATGCGGGTTCGAACCCCGCATACACAACAAAGTGTTGGAGCAACGAAAGCCACGTGAAAAACTAAATAAAATAGATTCTCTCACTGGTCCTCTCTTAAAAAACAAAAAAGTCCTCTTGTTAGTATTTTACTCTCTTACTGCACCTAATTAGGTTAAACTTTCCCATAGATGTCTGTGCCCAAGAAAAACAGTCACATAGAGGGTGTGGTGCTAACCCCAGTTTCAGGCATCAACCGGAGGTCTGGGAACAATCCCCTTCGGGTATGGGGTGACTTCCGTCAGCCCTGTCACTGCAGGACAAAGGCAGCTGATGGAAATGAGTGGGCTGTGCCGTGTTCCAATAAAATTTTATTTACAACCACAGTCCACGGGCTGGGATTGGCTACCCCATAGTGTGCTACCCCTGGCTTAAGCCATCAAGTTTCCTCCTTTGCAATTTTGGGGACTGTTTTCTTCATTTAGATTTCCCCTTGTTTTTTTTTTTTTAATTTTTTTAAGGAGGGAAGAGAGAGAGAGAGAACCAACCTCTATTTATTTTTCACATGGCTTTAATTGCTCTGACACTTAGCCATGTACGTGGGTGCTGGGGTTTGAACCTGTGTACTCGCGCATGCCGGGCAAGCGCCGTAGCCACCAAGCCACCGCTTCAGCCCTTCCCCTTGTTTTTAATGGTACAGTTTCATCGTTTCATAAAGCAAGGCTCGTGGGGAAAGTCCAGCCTCTCACACTGCGCTTCGGAGAACATCCCTTGCTCTTGCTGGGTTTCAGAGGAGGCTCTGGTGCTCAGTTCTGACTCCTGCCCCCTTTTTAGTGCCTGCAGTAACACCCAGCTCCAGCCGCCTGAGCAGTCACTCAGAAATCTGTTAGCTCCTTTCCTGGAAAGGAAAGTCAGAATGACTTTAACCCTGCTTGTGTCCGGACCAGCGCTAGCCCATGTGGTATTTTTGTATGAATTTGAAGATGGCATACAGCCCTACAGGTACTGTGTTTGTGAGCAGCTCATATTTTTGCGCAAATTAGAAAGAAGTGCCACTTCAGGCACGTGTTTTGGTGAGCAGAGGGTGAGCTCGCCTTTGTACCCACTTGTTCTTTCTGCTGGAAGATGCTGCGCAGTGCACAACCTGCCCAACTGTATGTGGCTGCTCCAGGGCTCCTCATGTGAATATCTTAGACCAAGAGCCTCCAAAGGGACACTGAGAAGCGTTTACTAGAAAATGAGGGTGAATTAATTCTGGGCAGGAAGAAACTCCTGGCTGCCCATACACTCTCCTTGCCCCTCATCCATGTCACCCCTCTGCCCCTAGTCACGTTGCTTCTGTTTGCTTCATTCCACTCACAGTCCAGAATGTTCTTTCACTGCTTGCAGAGCCCATCCGGACACAGCTCAAGGCCTGTGAGAGCATCAGATGTGGTCTTCATCCATTATGAGCTTGGCGGCATCAGTTTTATCAACAGCCCCCGTCTTAATCAAGAAAGAATTACCCAGTGCCGAGGCATTATGGTTTTCTTTTATAACTGGCTCATTTAAAAAAAAATTAATTTCAGTTCAACTTTTAAGCGAGGGAAGAGAAAGGATAATTGTGTGGCGTTTCCTGAAAAGTTATGAAAGGAAGCAGAGGGTCATTTTTCAGAGCTCCACTGCTTGCAATGAGTAATCATCTGTCTCTGCTCTCTCATGCATCTTGCTGCGGAGCTGGGAGCCCTGGAATGGGCCGGCTGGGCTTCGCTTCCGAAGAGGCTTCTGTAATTCTGCTGTTTGCAGGGAAGGTGTTTGGGATTAGGGAAAAAGCCAAGGGGAGGCTGGGAAAATCCTCACTGCAGCCCCCTCCCCACACGACCCCAAAGTCTGCTGCAGCCCTGTGCCTCCCCTCCCCTGCAGCAGCTCTTGCTCTGCTCCATCCAATTCTCGTCGAATCAGTGGTCACGTTGTGCTCTTCAGCCTGGGTACTGATGCAGGAATTTCTCAAACTGTAATTTATCATGTGGATGAAGGTTTTATCTCACATTTGGTGCCTGCAACATTGGGGTTCTAGTTCCCACCCCAGGACCAGTTCCTGAGGATCAGGGCAAGCCTCGACTAACCTTTCTGTGTTTGTTTCAGCTCCTGGAAAATGGAGTTAATATCTACCCTGCTCACAGGAACACAGGAATTAGTCATTGTTTCCAGAGTGCTAATCTCCTACCTCTGCCAGCACAAGGCAGTTCCACCAGCAGCCCCAAATGATATCGATGGCAGAGCTGCTGATGAGCTCTCTCATTATCACTGTTTCCATCGCTAGGCACCAACCAGTGCTTATAAGGTCGCCACTCAATTCATAAATCCAAGATGCTGGCATAGCCCCACCGTCACAGCGAGCAAGGCTCAGAGCTGAGGGCCACTTCGAAAACACTGCTGCACCCAGCTCCACCGGCCTTCATCCGAGGCTGGGCAGGCAATCAGAATGGAAATTAGAAGGTCACAATGGGATGTGGCTTCATCCCTTTCAATTTCAGGCTATGATTAATCTCTTCTGATGTTATTTTATTTGAAAGAATAATCTAAAATCGGCTCCAGACAGAACCAACTCTCTTTTAAAGGGAAACTCACGTAAAAGGAAGTGAGCGTTCCGGAGGAGAAAGGGGAAGCCAGCAGCCCCCAGGGCCACGGGAGGCCTGGGTCTTGGTCGAGGGAGAGCTTTTCCTTTTTGAGAGTTGGTGATTCGTTGCCTCATTTGAGGTCTGACTCCATCAAAAACACATCCAGTCCCAGGAGCTGCCAATAAAGTGGGTGTTCTTTGAGCCGGGACCCCGCACTCAGTTTCTGCTGTTCAGAGACTGGGTGCACTGTCTGCCTGGAAGTCCAAATCCCCTCAGCTTGAGTTTCCCTGCTCCCCTGAGCTGTAGACAGTCTCACAGAAAGACTTTCCTAGGGGCAAGCTTCTAGAAGATTCTCCAAGGCTGCTAGTGATGCTAGCTGGTCACTCTTTGGTGGGGGCCTCTGGGGTATTGTGGGATGGCCAGCAGCATCTCTGACCTCACCCAGCAGCTGCTGTTAGCAACCCCTTCCCCTGAGGTGTGACCACCACAAATGTCTCCAGACATGGCCTGCTGCCTGGGCTGGAGCAGGTGAGACCACCTGGTTGCCTGGGGGATCTGCAGGCAGCTGTGCAGTCCCAGAGCCCTTTCAACACGGACCTTGGTGGTGTGCCTTCCTGTCAGCAGGGGATTCAAAGTTCCAGGGCCTCTGGCTGAGGAGCAAGCCCCTGGGACGGCAGAGACGGAGCCCTTCTGACTGGGGAAGCATTTTCCTGCCTTGCACGCCTGCCCGCCCAGGCTAGCTCGCTGCAAGTAATTGTGGCCTGCTTCCCAGGTGCCCCTGTGAATTGTGCCCGCAAACCAGGTGGTTAATCAGCTCTCCAGCACCGCTAGCAAGTGTCGCTGCCTAAGCAAGCATGTAATTACCAACTCACACCCTCCGCCGCGGGCATCAGGAGGACGTGGTGCAGATGGGGAGTTCATCTCAGGAGGGGGTGTGGGAGACACTGTCCCTCGGAGCATGACAGCAATACCATGGAGTCGGAGTCGTCTCCTTAGCAGGCTGGATGCTGTGTTACTGGTCTTCATGGACACAGCCACCAGAGCCTTGCAGGTGGTAAGGACCACCCGACCTACTGTGTGAGGGAGAAGGGCCCCTCACCATGGGGACCTTCCGAAGGACGCAGCCGTGAGCTGGTTTTATGCCCTTTGTTATCTCTAGGCAGGTTTCATTTGGAGACCTCGCTCCACATCGTATCAAGCAAATTAAAACACACCCACACTTTACTTTAACTATAATTTATTTGCAGTAAAGATATTTGAAAGGAGTTGAATGATTTTGCTTCTTAAATTATCTGGTGTTGGGTAATTCATCATAGTCGCAATTACCTGTGATTTGCCTCCAACCAATAGGCATCCTTAGGAATCCTTGCGACTGTTTTCTCAGCTGTAATGAAGTTTTTGTGACTGCTGCATCGCGAATCCTGCATCCAGCAAGCGTCCGGAGGCTGCATTGCTGCATTTGGCAGATGTTTAATGAAGCATTGATTAATTTTGATTTTGCAGCTCTCTTGTCAAATTTCAGAGCTGATCATTTCACTCAGCATTGCTCCCCCTCACACCAGGCCTCCGTGCTGACGGCTCTGTGGGGAGCCTTGCTCTGTCTCTCGGCTCTGTGGAGGTGAGAGGAAGAAGGTTCCAGAGGCTGCTGGGCAGTGGCTTTGCCGCGGGGAGGGCGGTTGGAGTCACTCCCAGTTTCCTTCTTCTTAGTTTTTATGGAGGTAAGAATTAAGTCCAAACATCTGGAGATCCACATGTGTGATTTGCAAACATTCAGCGTGCGTTCGCTCCTGCCTCCTGATTAATTTATTGAACGTCAGCTTTCTGATCAGCTGGGCACTTTACTTTTCTCTGTGACAGTAAATGAAGTGTAATTGCTGGGTGGCTAAGCGGAGGGGAGAACAATGAGGAGTCAGGCGTAATTGGGTGGCATTTCCTGACGAGTTATAACACAGCGCCCGCCACAGATCAGCCAGTATTTTATTTTCTTTCTTACGAAAGGGGACATCACAGTTATTCACAATGTGCGATCTCTGCTCTCTGCTGCTGTCTGACGTGGCTCTGCAGGGATAGCAAGGCTCCTTCCTCCCAGCCAGAGGTCGTGAGTCTTCCAGATGCTTATGGCAACAGTTAAAGATATAAGAGGGGACAAGACAATTAAAGATGTGCACGGGCAGCGTTAGGGCTGACATTATTGATGCCTGTGTGATCAATAGTGCTATTTTTATTTGGATTGCTCGGTAGGAACAAGCCTTAGGAAGCCACGGCCACAAAATTTAGAGAGCCCAACAGAGGGACCGTAAACCCTGCTGTAGCTCCTGTGTCAGGCTGGGATGGCGCTGATTTAAGGGCTTTGGGTGATGCAGTGGGGCGGGTTTCCATCAGCCTGTGCCCAGGAGAGGGGGCCACACCTGCCAGACCCCAGGTGGAACAGTATTTGACTGCAGGTGAATTTTAATATTGGGGTCCATGTTTGCCTTCGGGGTGGGCTGCAGGAGCTGCCCTTCTTCCCAGCAGCTCTACCCTAAGCCCAAGGACATCCCACGCTTGGGCTGCCTGGGGTTGTTTTCATGGAAGGGATTTGAAAGAAAAATTTCATCAATAGGAGCTGCAGATTGCTGTTCTTTCCAGGTGATCTGTCTGGTCACCAGCTTTCTGATAATAACCACAGCTAATATTTACTGGGCACTAATAACATGCGGGGCACAACCACCTTCCACATCCTGTTTATTTTAAAGCTTGTGATGCCTTGCCACACTGTGTTTGCAGGCCTGTCCTGGCAGCCGGCACGCGGCCCTTGCTATGGCTGGTCCACCCACAGAGTGCCTAGCAGACTCCAGACTCAGGGCGGGAGAAAATGTCACCTACTTCATTAATGTTTTTACCTTGATTGCATGCTAGGGTGATAGTATTTTGGACAGATTTGTTTCAACAAAATGTCATTAAAATTATATATGGTTTACTTTGTACCTTCATTTTTCCTTTTCATTTTCCTCTATTAAAAAATGTCTCTCCCAGAAATTACATATGTGTCTTGCATTACATTTCTATTATGAGACCCAGGTCTAAAGGAAGAAAACAGGTGCGTGGAGGTAAAGGAACTCTCCCAGGGTCCCACGGCATGGGAGTGGCAGGGCCTTTTGGATGCTCACAGCAACGACCCCAAAAGGGGCATTCGTGCTGGGGCCTGCTGTCCTCAACCAGCTTTCTGTCGTGGACTCTCCAGCCCTGAAAAATCTGGCTGAAATCAAAGGCTCATTGCTCTCAGTTGCCAGCTCTGTCACCAGGAGCTCCAGTATGTGACTTTGTGGCTTTCTCCAGGGGACAGTGACATCCTCAGTTTGGTACTCTTTGGCACACAGTGGTGTGATGCAGGAGAGGCTTGTCAACCTCCCTCTTAAAGCTTATTTCATGTATTTAATTAGGAATCTTGCATGAGTTTAGCCTGCAATTGGACTCCTGGGGTTATCTGCTGCAAAGATTTTTGAAAACTCTAAACTTTATTTCTTACCGTTGATCCATGTGGTTGATGGGCCTGGGAGGAATGAATTCATCCATCCTTTGGACCTGGAAGGAGAGGCAAAAGGAGAAACAGCAAAACCAGGCTGAGTGACAGAAGGCTGCCCTTCAAAGACGGAGACCCTTCCTCTAGGTGGCCTGGCACGGCACCCTGAAACTGATGCTTGCCTGAAGTCAGATGAAGAGCAGCGATTGAGGCTCCCTGGGCTGCCCCCAACATGGCTGGTGGCCCTCGTGTCCAAACCTCCCCTCTGAGTTAAATAGGATTCTCACAGGAGAGGGGCACTGAGGAGCAGGGGCTGCCTTGGTTGCCACCGTTAGGTCTCTGGTGGGACATCAGGATAGCAGTTGCAGTGCGTTGGAGGTTACCCAGGTTGTCCCAGGAAGGAGCGCCTCACAGCCCCTGCAGGGCCGGCTCCTTCTTGGGCGTTTAATCGGTGGGGCTGACTAGTTGCAACACACACACACACACACACACACACACACACACACACACACACACGGCGGTGTCCTGCCACTGACATGCATGGCTGGGTGATTCCAGGCAAATCTCCCCGCCCCACTGAGCCTGGATCCCTCATTTGCAAACTGAGTCTCCTTATAACTGCCCTGTCTCCCTCCCTGAGTGGCTGAGAGGTTCTGGCAGTGTAGGCCAGGGAGCTGGAAGGACGTGGATGAACAGGAGAGTGGCATTTAAATACCCGCCATTGCCGTAATTGCTTTGTACTGCGTGAGTCTCATCTTTCCAATTAGATGTGGGCTCCTCAGGGACAGCCGCTGCGTCTCGCCCCTTTTGATATTCCCCACACCGCCGGGATGGCGTTGAACATATGGGTGCTGCTCAAGAAATATTTACCGAATTGAATCGACTTTCATTTTGGTTCCAAATCACCCTAAAACACCATGAGGTGCAGCCCAAAGGCTTTCTCAAGGAGAAGGCAGAGCAAGGGAGTCCCTGGGCCTGGCCCCTTTGCAGCTGTCGGGAGTGAGTGAGTGTTTGCTTTGCTCTCCAGGCTCCTGGCTTTGACAGGAGCTGTGAAATGTGCTGCCGCCTTCTCCCTCTCCTCCTGCGGGACACTTCCACCGCGTGCCTCTGCTCATTCCGTTTCTATTAAGCAGTCAAATACAATATAAAATCGCCAACAGAAAGATTGTTCCTGGATTAATTAATCTCCCTTTACATAGGGAAAGGCATAAAAGAGCATAAGATAAGAAAAGAAAATGAAATTAATCTTATACTTTCTATGCTTGCCTGTTAATTTCAGGCTTTCCTGCATCCGGATGCCTGCGCTCCTGCTCCATGTCTGGATTGCTTGGTACTTAAATGAAACATCTTATTAATCATTTCCCAGGAATGCTGTACAGCCCAAAAGGAAAAAAAAAAGGCATTCGGGAGCCACAATGAGTTTATTTTTATAGTAATGCATACCTTATCATCAGGTATGGCCAATACATCAAAATGATAAGCCAAATTTGTATACTATCTCACACAGCTATCGATAAATCACGTTAACACTAAGCTGCCGAATCAATTCTGCCCTGACACCAACCTCTCCGCAGAGGAGAGATTTGAGAATAAATGTGGAGGTAACCAGGGAATAAAACTGTCTGAGAAGTTTCACAAAAGAAGCTGAACTCGGCTAATCAGAAAGTAGATGCATCTTTAATTCAGAAGTGACCGTGCAGCAGTCCAACAGTCCTGAGGACAAGTGGCTTCCCAGCCCCCAGGTTGAAATGGATGGCTCCCGCATCTCTCCCCTGCCAGAGCTGCATTCCCACATCTTCCAGAACGTCCATTAACCCCAGAGGACGTTCCAGCTGGCCCTTCACCCTGCGGAGACAATGTAAATGATGATTAGCCATCCACACTGCACTGGGGTGGCTGGGCTCTCCTCCTCACCCAGAAACGCCTTTGCCCCCGGTAGTCCAGCCCAGAATTTAACCCACAGACCACCGCTCCCTGTTACTCAGCATCTGCCAGTCTGTTCGTGAGCTGGGGGATGGTCATAAGCTCTTCCCATCCACTTTATCCTCAGGAAACCTTAGTGCACAGTCTGTCTCTGGTGAGTCCTGCTATTCTAGCCTGCTTTGAGAATTGCTGTTATTATTAATGCTGCAGAAACAGGCCCCCACCAAAGCCATCAGCACCATATGCCTTGAAGTCTTAAGGTCAGCCTTCAATCTCCACTTTGAAGTGGTTGGCAGAGGGGAGACTTTAATTTTCTTAAGTAGTGAGCTATTTCCCCCCGAACTCTGAAGTCCAAAGGCTGCTCTTTGAATGCCCAGCTTGGGAGGATGAAGGAGGCCTCTGCCCGTGGTGCAGGGGCTGGGCGGCGGATGGGGGTGCAAAACGGGTGGAGAGAACTGTGGGGCTTCCTAGCTGAAACACTGGGCTTCATGCAAGCCACCCCTGAAACTGCACAGTGATTGAGCAGGATCTGGTGATGAAACCCGCAGGGGGAGCCTGGTCTGCATGTGGACTTGAAGGGGCCACCCTCTGGGGGACAGCTCCATGCTCTCTGCCGTGACACTGCTGCCCTGTGTTCTGACACTGTGACTCCTGCAGAGCCCCTCCTTAGCTCTCCACTCTCCCTGGCTGAGGACCCTTATCCACTTGTAACCCCAGACTTCCAACTCCAGTTTTCATGCCCCTTCTGAGCTCCAGACCCCGCTGGACTTGAGGTGGAAATCCTCCTGCAGTGCCTCAGTCCTTGTACTTGTCCCCACGGATGGCCTTTGTTCTGTGGGCTGGAGGGCCCCGCCCACCTCCCCAGAGCAATCAAAGCCTTGCTCTGGACCTGAGGCAGTTTCAGCTGGATATTTGATCTCCTGCTCATTACCCTGTGGGCTTTGGCTTCCTAAAGGAGGTGCCAGACCCCCCAGGCATGGTCTGCATCCTGCTCATTTGAATTTCCCCTTCCCCTGAAGGATCAAAGCACAGTAGGTCTCTACAAATATTTATTAAATGAATGCGCATGTATTTAAACGCGGCTGTGAAGGAGAGAGATCAGAGGGAGGATTTCGTAAACAGAAGGCTCCAAAGAAACAGCTTTCAACTAAAATTGGTCCTTTCTAAAATTTTTTAATTTTATTGTAGTAAGAACACTTAACACGAGATCTACCCTCTTAACGAATCTTAAAGTGAATTGCAAATTATTAAATCAAATGATGATTGAAAAAAAGAGCTGAAAAGACACTCAATATTCATGCGCTGCCTTGGAAACGTGTTAATTATCATTATCGTCATCATGCCATGCGGCTGCGGCTGCGGAAGGAGCATCCAGGTTGGGCTGAGCGAGGGGCCAAGAGCTTTGCATTTTATTCACTCAGCCCTCCCAGGAGTCTTGGGAGCGAGTTTTGCCCTCACCCTTGTTGAAGGCAAAGCAATGGAGGCTGTGGATGCCTTTCCTACCAGCACCCGCCAGGCGCTGGCTGAGCAGGGCCTTTGAGCTCACAGAGGGCTCTGTGTCCCTGCCTCCTGCTACCATGCTTGCTGTCTCTGGGTTTCTAAAGAGCCTGGAAGATGCAAAGTCCTGCTGAGGACACTCTGCAAAGGGCACATTCTTTGTTTTTGCCCTGATCAGAGCGTTTCCCACCCACGGTGCCCTCCTCTCAGGCTCCGGGATGATCAGCCACAGGAAGGCTGGTGTGTGGGCTGCCGTTGTCCACTCCAGGCAGAGACTTTATGTCTGGGAGAAGCTAATGGCCCAGTTTAGAGGGGGTACGAGCCCCTGACCTTGGCTGGCTAAGCCCCAAGCGCTAATCAGTGAGGATGCCTGTGTGCTAACCAATCATAAATACTTGATCTCTATTGAAGGTCTCCAGGGCTGTGGCAAACAGCAGCCTTAAATGTCCATAGTCCACCTGCCCGTTAAGAAAGCAAAAACATACAGAAAAACAGCCCTTTGAATCCATTCTTCCCCATAGAAACAGCGACCATGTCCTAATCATTATGTCTAAAAAAGCAGTAGATACGAAAATTGGATTTGGTTGGAGCTGGATTTTAGCTGCAAATGGGATGTTTTTTAATAAAGTGCCTCATAGCAACCGATCTGTGAAAAGCTGCTACTTAAAAGAAAGTTCATATGATCTCGGAGTGCGGCTCGTCCAGACAGGGCAGCCTGCAACTGTTTATTTATAGTTGTCTGTGCCACATTCAATGTGCCAGGGCCTGTGGAGGTCACGGGCTTCCAGAAAGTTCCATCTACTTGGAGCGCACAGCCTCAGACTGGTGGTGCTATCAGGTAGCCGGTCATGGGTTGCAGCCTTAGGAGGGCCCTGGGGGTGGGGAGAGGGAGGCAGGGCGAGGTGGGCTCTGCACTCTGGAAAGATGCTGTCCAGGAGTTGTTCCTGAGCCTGGAGCTAAAGAAGAGGGCACTGGTGTCAGGCAGGTGGACCTGGGCTAGGTCCTGCCTCCAGGGCCTTCTGGCTGTTCAGCTGTGGGCTAGCATCTTGCATGTGCGCACGCACACACACACCTCTGTGGAGATACAGCACGCGGTGTGCAATTCACCCATTTGAACTGTCGAACTCAGTGGTTTTCACTGGTTGAGTTGGGCATCACCTCCATCCATTCCGCAACACTTGTATCTCCTCAAAAAGAAACCCCACACCCCTGTGCCCCATGCCCTCCAGCCTGGGTGGCCTCTGGTCTGCATTCCATCCAGGCAGGCCACCTATGCTAGGCACTTCCTGGGATGGGGTCTAGGCTGTGCGGCCTTGTTTCCGTCCACACGCGGTGTGGTTGGGGGCTTCCTGGCTTTGCAAAGTCACCCAGTAGGGGAGAGGCTCCGTGCCTCCTTTGATTAACTGCACTTGAAGGAGGTAGGTATGAGACGTCGAGACGTCGTGGGGGCGTGGGCTGGGATGATTAATCCTCCTATAATCTGCTGGCCGCAGTTTTGCTGTTGCAGGGGGTTTTGCTGGAGAGATCGATCCGGTCTTAACAGAGTGCTGAAATGGCGGGCCATTTTGTTGAGGACTTTGGAGGAGCCTTGCGGGGTTCGGGCTGCCGTTTCCCTTGGTGGAAGCCGTCTACCGCATCGCTGGGCTGCACGACAGTCTGGCTGTGCCCACAGGGCCATGGAAGCAGAGGGAAAGGCACCAGGCCTGCTAGTGTGGTCAGCTTCTTGGGAGGGGCACTTGGGTTTGGTGTTTGGGCACTTTGGGTTTGCCCAGGGAAGGCGAGATGCACAGTGGCCAACTATAGGACGTGGGGCGAGAGGAGAGAAGAGGGGGCTGGCAGGAGCACCCAGGCCCCCTTCCTCTGGCAGCCCCACCTCATTGGGTGGGCACAGGGAGCCTTCTCCCAGGGCAGGACTGCACTGGTACTTGCTTTGAAGGTCTTTTGTGTTGAACTGCCCCCTAAAAGACACATTTTGGGAGCTAAAAATGGATTCTGCAGGAGTTGGGGGGCAGAGCTTCACCCAGAGAAGGTCCCACTGTTGCAGGCAGTGGCTGCTGCTCTGTTATTACCTAATTAGGGAAGGGTGGGGTCCTGAGACTGTGAGGTTCCTGGAGAGGACTCTGTCCTGATCCAGGCGGGCCATGCTTTCTATGTCTAATTACAGAGAAAGGTCCTCCAAGTGTGACATCACTTGCAGGCCACTGGGACTGCGTGCAACTGGCTTCAGCATCTAACCACAGGACTGAAATACCTGCAGCCACAGACCCAAAGGCGTGACAGCGCGGCCCTCCTCTTCCTGGGGCAGTGGGCTCTGCGGTGGCCACTGGAACTCCCAGGCTTGCTCTGGCCTGTCATCTGGGGCCATGACAGAGACGTTGTTGTTTTCAGTATAAAAGTGGGATTCTCTTTGGAATAAATGGTCGGTGCCAGAGTAAGTCAGACAGAAGGAAAGAAAAAAGAAAGACATACTCCAACAGCGTTGTGAGGCCAGTGAGTGGTCTGGAGAGGACAGGTGGCACCGTGTGTCAGATCTTAAAATGTGGCACCATCTTGGACGTATCAAAGGAATCAAAGAGAGAGGTGGGAAGAGGCAGAAAGGCAGCTGAAGTTTTCCCTGGGGATAGTGAGGATCACCCTCCTGAGAGGGTCTCTGCAGCCCCCTCCAGGCCCGGATGGTGAGGGAAGGGGCTGGCGGGCAGGTTTTTTCCTATTTCTGTGTTTCTGCATCTTAGGTTTTTGCTCTCTGTAGCCACTGAAGAGGTTGGAGAGTCTCTGCTTTGAAATGTAAAATGATTTCTTTAGGAAAAATGATCAGATTCCTCACGACCTCTTGTTCCAAGGAGAAGAGGCAGTGTTTCATCATCGCCACGGCTCAAACCCTCTGAACGAGTGCCAGAAAGGAAGCTGAAGTGGGATGACTCAGTCCTGGGTCGTGAGCACTCAGGGAAGCAAGCAACACCCCCTTCCCTTCCGCTGACCCACGCCTCCCAGGCACCCCACGCCCAGCACACCCCCACTCAGCTCTCAGCTGCCCACCCGGGGGTCTTCACTGTCTCATTCACCTGCTTGCAACATTCGCCTGTTTAAAAAGCCTTGGATGAGGAATGTGGTGTTAGGCCAGCCTCGAATGCCATCTAACCGACGTCACTCACCGCAGGAGCTCTCAGGGCTAAGGAGCCACGGCACAGGGCCACCCTGAGAGCAGCCGGAGTGAGCAGTGCTTTTCACACTGAGGATGAATGCCTATGTTGAGGGACACGTTATGACTGGGGATTTGTGGAACTCAGTGTGGGGTACACTCTCCAATCTGGCAGTATCACCATTACCATTATCAAGAACAACCTTAAAATATGAGCTATTCACTCAAAAAACCATCTGTCCATTCAGTCATCAGCCCACCTGTCCATTCATCTATCCATCAACCCCCCATTCACCCTTCATGAACCCATCCATCCACCCACTTACCCACTTGTCCACCTGTCCATCCATCCACCCACCCACCTACCTACCCACACATCTACCTGTCCATCTACCCCACCCACCCACCCAAAAAACCCATCCATCCATCTACCCACATACCCACTCATCCACCCACCCATCCATCCACCCATCTACTTGTCCACCATCCACCCACCCACCTACCCGCCCATCCACCCCCATCCACCTACCCATCCACCCACCCATCATTCATCCATCCTTATCCTCATCACCTATATGTCCACGAAAGGAGTCATCCAGCCAGCGAACACTCACCAAAAGGGGATTTCCCTACCCTGTGCACATTACTAGGGCTCTAGTAGATCTTCAAACAAGTCTTCAGGGAGATTCTTGTCTAATATCAGACTACCTTCCATGCATACATAACCAGATCACTGGATGGAAAGTGATTTTTGTCCTTGGAGGAAATTTCTAGGAGCTCAGAAAGAGAGCAAGATCCTCTCCTCAGGGGATCCTTGAGGACTTTGTGGAAGAGGTGGCATTTTTACCCGGAGGAGGGGGGCTAGGATATGGAGGGTTGGGCACTGGGCCAGGATTCCTGAGGGTCAGCACCTCGATGAGGGAGGCTGGGGGTCAGCCATCTGCTTCCCTGACTTCTCTGCATCTCTGTTTGACTGTCTTGTGATTGCAGCAGGGACAGACAGCTGCCGCAGCTCCTTGTCACTGGCAAGAGCATCATCAAGAGGCCACTATCCTGCCATGTGCCTGCCTTTGGTGCTGGCTTCAGAACCTTTCAACTCCATTTGGGATCAGAGGCTAGAATGTGTTGTGAACACAGTGCACCCCTGCTCCTGCCACCAGCTGCACTGGGGGTGGGAAGGAACGACTGCCCAGTGTCTGCACCTTTATGCTGGGCCCCAGATGCTGATTTCCCAGAACATTCTACAGTGGGGCAACATTGGTGAAATCTCTCCACATTTCCAAGGGAGACGAGAGTCTTGGTACCCTGCAGCAAAATTACACATGCTCACCCGGGAGAGCCGAGCCGCTAGCTCATCATTCAGTGGTTAAGGAGTGTGGGGTGGGGGTCAAGTCCTGAGTTTGGGGAGCAGGGGCCAGTCAGCCAGGCACCTGGTCCCTGCAAGTTTTTATGGGTAAGGGCCAGGGGCCAAATCTTGTAGGGCTGCCACCTCAGGAAGGAGCTTTGATTTTATTTTAAGTGCAATGGAAAGCTTTGAGGGTTCAGGTTTGCGAGGGATTGTTTAATTTTGAAAGCCTTGCTCTGGCTGCTGATAGAGGAGGAAGCATACAGCTTCGTTGGATCTCCTAGATATGGCTATGCCTGAAGCTCTCCCCCACTGGACTGTTTCTCCTCTGATAGCTTGAATCAGGCTTCCTTCGCTGGGCTTCACTCCTGCAGCTCAGGAGGGCATCTTCTCATCTCAGGCCGATGAAAACAGCTTTTCATTGCAGTGAGCTGGAATTGCATCCTCCAGGGTGACAAGACAGGAGGTGGTGGAACAAAGAGTGGACTGGTACCAGACAGACCCAGGAGCTAGTCCCAGTTTTGCCCATGGCTGCCGTGTGACCTTGGCCAAGAAGACAGGCTTCTCTGCCCCTCCACGTCCTCGCCTGGATGGGTTGTGTGAGGACGAAACCAAAGACGTGGGGAGAGGGCCAGACCAGCGGCTGGCGCTGGCGGGTGCTTGGTGAGTACCAGCTTCCACCCCCTCCACCGCACACACTGATTAAGAGCTCAGGTTGGCAGTTATTTATGTCTTTGATTAATTAAACAATTGGGAAACAAATTAATTATTACTTAACGCAGGCAGTTTGGACGACACAATCTTTGAAAACATGAGGCCCGGTGGGGAGGAGAACAAAAGGGATCCTCAGCGGCGCGGATGCGAACCGCTGAAGTAGAAAATCTTCAAGGTCTTTCTCATCTGGAAAATTTGCCTTTTCTAGCCGTGCAGAATGTGGCTCCCTGCAGATAAATGTTGACTTATGGTTTCAGCAGCTTATTATAGTCACGGTGCCTTCAGATGGCAGCCAGGTAATCACCCTGCTGTCACCTGCATGGAGTTTATCCAAGGCGAGAGGCGCAGGGGGAGACGAGAGACCCAGTCCTGCCTCATGGCCAGTTGCTGGGGCCACGCGGGTTAGATGCTGCTATTGTGGGTCTCTGTGGTGTCCCCCCACCCTGGCCAGCCCTCCCCAGCACTGGATGTGGAGGGTGGATGAAGCATTGGTGATGGTGGCGGTGGCCACACAGCCTCTGCATGGAGGTGCCCTTGGCTCAATAGGGGGAGGGGGCTGGGGCTTTGTGCTCAAATTTCAAAACCACCCAAGTTTTTCGCCTCATTAAGTTATCATTGGCTTCAAGGAAAAGTTCCCAAGTCCAAGTGCTGGTGATGTAAGCCCCCGGTCCCCATCCCATCCCTTCCTGGCTGTCCACATCACTCAGCCAGGGGCTTCCAAGGAAACAATATCAACTGTTCCCTGGCCGATTAATGATCAGTATCTTTCGAGCGCCAGCCACGAAGCGGCTGAAATACGTGCACTATTGCCTCATTTCTGGAAGGCACATGGTGGTTTATGGCTTTCCCACCTCTGAACCCGCCCTCCCTGGATGCAGGAGAAATTCTGTTTTGTCAGGACCTGTCTGGTCCCCCGGAACCTCCCCCAAGGCTGGGGGTCATCTCCAGCCTGGGTCATACTGACCTGATTGGATGGCTTTCCCCGAAGCAGGCCAGTGCAGCGGGTCACGAGGGGAGGGTCCCCACCCTTCGGTGCACACTGCTGATGGCCACTGTTTAAATGGCTTGCCCTTTGCTTCCTGGCACCACATCCCCTCTCAGAACCTCCTGCATTTTCAACCAGTGTCTTCACATTGCTCACACACTCAGTCCATGAAATACAAAGCAAGACCCTCCATCCACTCCACGGAACATGTCCATCATTTGTGCAGTGATGGCAGCAGGCAGGGGATCGGGGCGGGAGGTGACCTGGCTCAGAGCCTGCAGGGTAGGGGCTCTGCCTGGCCACCTTCCAAAGGGGGTGCGATCCCAGCTCACAGACGAGGGTGCCGAGGCCAGCAGAGGCCAGTGCTCTAGAGGGGGGCTCTGGAGCCCTTGCTTACAACAGAGAGGACATTGTCCTCCTGTCCTGGCATGTGTCAGAGTCCCAGAGTGCTTGATCAAATGCCTTTTCCCAGGTGCCACAGCAGATTCCAGGGCCAAGACTAGATGACCAAGTCACAGCGCATACTTCCGGGCCCAGGTGAGGACCCTTGGGCTTGCTGCTGACTGAAGGCCATCTCCAGGGGCGGGGCTGGGAAGGGCCCAAGGGTGACAGAGCCATCTGAGGCTCCCAGGCTGCAACTTGTGGCCCCATGATTTCCTGGTTCTTTCTCACTTGAAAAGGCCATGGTTCTGGACAGGCCACACCCTGGCCCCTCCTCAGAGACACCTCTGTGGCTTGTCATTCAGCAAGGGCAGCTGGGCACAGGGCAGTGATCTGCAGTCACCTGAGTGTCTGGGGACGGCTTCTTGCTTGGTGCTGCTGGACAGCCGTGTCTGAGATGGGATTGGTGGGGGAGTAGACTAGAGAGATTGTGAAAATCAACTCTTTTATCTCCCACTCCGCCTCTTTCAGAGTGGTGACAGGAAATCCTGTAGGGCTTGTCAGGCAAGTGACATGGCCAGCCCTAGGTGTTCCAAGGTCCACTCCAACTGCAGTTTGGAAAGTAAGTTATGGCCATGAAAGAGACAGCGTGGACCTAGCCAGAGCTGCACAGGGTCTAAGCTAAGGTAAGTAGGGAGGCAGGATGGGGACAAGTTAGAGGCTCTTAGCAGATGCCTCCTACTCCAATAAATCCTCACTGAGCGCCGACCTTGGGCCTGACACTCTGATGGGTGCTGGGGAAAGGGAAGTGAGAAAGATAGCCCATGTCTTTGAGGAGTCACTTCTTCTGGAATAAGCACAGCCCCATCACACAGAGTGTAAAATAACCAGTGAGTGCTCTTCAAAGTCGTGGCATGAGGCGTTGGGGACAGATGCAACCAGGAGCCACCAGGGTTCCCCAAGGAAAGGACTATGCAGGTAAGAGCTGCCGGACGAGTAGGGGACCCCCAGGCAGAGGTGGGGAAGAGCTTTTGGGGCAGAGGGAGCCAGGAGTACAAAGGGAGGAATTAGTATGGATTGAGCAGGAGATTCACCAGAGAAGCCTTAGTAGAGGTCCTAACAATTTTTGGAGTAAAGTTTATGTTAGACCTAACTAACTAACAAGATTAAAAACAAGTCTCAAAAGGGTCAAACTGAACCACAAAACAGTTTATCCGGAAGGTTTTTTTTTTTTGTCCCTAGTCTTTATTTTACCATCTCCCTATCAAAATAAATCCCAACACTCTTTGAAGGAATACAACAAAATCCAAAAACTCAACAGTGTAATTATTGTAATGCTCTGCATTTGATCAAAAATTTCTAGACATGTTAGGAAGTTGGATAATGTGACTCAAACGTGGAGAAAATCAGCCCACAGAGTAGTCCCAGTAATGACAGGATGAAGGAATGTATGAACATGCATAGTAGGACATCCAACATGCAAGGAGAGGAACTTAGGGCAATTTAACCAAATGAGGCAGATGCGGTGGCGCACTGGGATCAGATCCCAGTGACTCAGGAGGCGGAGGCAGCAGGATCACAATTCAAGGCCAGCCTCAGCAATCTAGTGAGGTCCTAAGCAACTTAGCAAGACTCTGTTTCAAAATAAAAAATAAATAAAAAGGGCTTGCCAGAATGCTAAAATTTAAAAGATAAGACATATCAAGTGTTGGCAAGAGTGTGGAAGGACAGATTTCCTATGTTGTTGGTTGGAAAAGAAGTTTGGCAGTTTCTTCAAAGTTAAATATATCCTCAGTGGACCCACAACACCACCTTGTTGGTGCCATGCAGGTGCAGGGCAGCTGGAGAAGGGCTGCTTGTGTCCCCTTTGTCTGTGTAGGTGTGCTATGTCTGCACTGCAGAACGCTTTGGGGTCCGGCTGCCTCTGCCCTGTGTGGCCACCGTTGCTGCCATCTTCCGATGGGCTGAACTGCATAGTTTCTCCAGCTCATCTGCTGTTGGACTACCAGAGTCACTCTTCGTTGGTGCTCTGTCTGCAGCCGACTTTCCTCTAAGGTGGCTTCAACACAGGCCACTATACCGCCTGTCACTGTGGACTATGGTCCTGGCTCCCTCCTTTCTGCCCTTTCAAGCGCAACCTCATTGTCACTCTCATTTACCTTGGGGTCCCCAGTTCCAGCACCGAGTTGGGATTCAGATCCAAGTGGGCTGGTTGCTGTCATGTTCTTAAGCACCAAGCTGACCACGTGAACCAAGAGTCTAGAAGCCAGCAGCACATTATACACAGGTACCAAGACAGGAGGCTGAGGGACAGGCTGGGTCCCCAGACGAGGCAGAGCAGGGCAGAGAAAAGCTACGAGTCCAGTTCTGTGCGCTCCAGGGAACCAGCCCAGGGGTAACCTGGCGGGAAGGCAGGAGAGCTGGCTCTAAATGAATCCTATGCTAGATTGTGCAGGCTGGTGAAGGCCAGGCCAAGGCACAGTTTGACCACACAGATAGGCACTAAGAGCAGGTGGGCCCAGTGCCCCACTGGGTCCCCACTCAGGTCAAAGACATCTAAATGGGAACAGCCTAAGAGAATGAAGAAGGCCTGACCAGAGGCGGCTGCCACGTGGTCTTGCCCCTCCCCTTGTGGAGGAGAGGTGGGTGGGGCCAGGAGGTAGGGAAGGCAGCATCCTCAGCTTCCCCACTGCTCCTTGGGGCTCTTGCTTTTCCCAGGAAGGGGGAGTCTTCTGAAGCCTGGAGGTCTCTTCACCTGCCTCTCCACCCCACTCTGAGAAGGCTCAGTCCTCCTTAATGGGATTAAATGGCCACAATTAGTAGTTACTTTAGACAGGGGACAGCTACCACTGGAGTGTCCCCTCAGCTGGGAAGTCCCAGTCACCAGCAAGCCTGCACCACCCACAGCTGCACTGGGAAGTCCTGGTGTGTCTGAACGCACCGCCACCCACCCCGGGAAGGGCCCTTTTCCTCACTGTGGATCCCTCCAAGCAGACTGGCCACAGAGCTTGCAGGGCCCAGTACAACTGAAAATGCAGGTTGCTGGTTCAGAACATTCTAAGAAAGTCAACACAGAAGCAGGACGTTCAACTGAGTGTGGCCCCTCTGAGCACCACAAGCAGCAGAGGAAGCCCAGAGCCCGAGCCCAGCCTCCGAGCCTCCTGCCAACCGGTGGGCTCGACCTGGGGGAGCGAGGCAGCCTCATGGCCTCTGTTGTGCTGAGGCTGTCTCCTCTCCAACATTGCTGGCATAGGGCTCCCGGTAAGGTTCTTTTCTGTTTCCTGCTTATTCGGCCAAATAAGGCTGGGGCTGGCTTGCCTGCTCTCAAGGAGGCCACGAAGTTCATCACCCAGTTCTGCTCCTCTGTCCCTGCAGAACTTGGTCTTGACACACTGACTTTGCTCTCACCAGGCCCTCTCCCAAGCCCCTGGTTTCTTTGTGCTTGGGACTGGCCCCACCCATGTTGATTTCAGGGTGTCCCTTCAAATCCCCAGCTGCATGGCAGTGGAGTGTGCATATGCAGGGCTGTCCCCAGCTCTGAACCCAGGGACACTGCTCCCCAGGAGCAAAGGCTGGGCCATCACTGAAAGTGTGGGCCAACCGTGAGTGAACAATGGCGCCTTCGACATTTCTGCCTTCATTGGTCCTCTCGAGTGCTTATCTGAGCCCATGCTGATGTGCCCAGGGTTAGGTGCAGGGCTCAGGCTCGAGGGTGAGAGGGGAGTGGTCTCTGGAGACCCAAAGACTTGGTTCGGCTCCCAGCTCTATGTTCGGACGAGGCGCTGAGTGTCTGCTGAGGGTTTCTCCAGCACCCGCCGTCCGGGGTATGAGAAGGTGAAGAGCAGGCAGTCAGCTGCCCCCAGGGCGTGGGGAGGCCATGCTCAGGACCAGCTTCCCATCCTCTTCTCCCCAGCACCCTGGGTGGGAGCCTCCCTCCTCTTGAACTCCAGCCTGGAACCCCCTCGTTGCTCCTGCCCTTGGGTTGAGCCACCCTGTAGCCCCCAGAGATGCCTTGTACAGGCAGAAGTCTCCTCGTACACACCCCCTCCTGACCCCTGTGCTTCATATATGTGCATTCAAAACAGTGGTGCTGAGTTCTGTCTCCTCTACCTTGCAGTGAGCCCTGCGAGGACAGGGACAGGGATCCTTGCTGCTTAGCACAGGGCTCGCTTGGGAAATCTTCGCTGTATCAATGCATGAGCTTCGGGGTGGTGGGGAGGAGTGGAAAGGCGAGGGAGAGAGGGGGAAGAGAGGCACAGAACCCCAGACCGGGAGGCCTTGTACCTGGGGCGTACACCAGGTGGGGGCTGGCATGGGGTCCAGATGCCTCGGGCCTCAGACCATCTGGCCCTGTGTCCAGGGCTCAGGATCTGGGTCCATCTCCCGAGGGCACTGGGACGCCTCTGAAGGGCATCGCCTGCCGCTTGGTAGCATCCAATTTGCATTTTAGGAAAATCAGCGGCAGCTGTGCAAAGAGTGGATTTATAGCCTCGCTTCTTTGTTCAAATCCCTCGAGTCGTGTTCTTCCTTTTTATAGGATTCTGCTTGTTAGGGACCAGCCAGGGGCTGACTGTTTCTTCCTCACTCATTTTGTGACCTTGGGTCCCCCTTCCCCTTCCCCGCAGACAGCAGGTGGGGGCCCTGCTGCTTCCCCTGCCCACCTCTGAGGTGCCCCCTCCGTCCGGGGCTTCCTCCATGCAGCTGGCGCGTTCCTGGTCTTGGTGCTTGTGGTGCCCAGGGGCGTGTCTTGGTGGGGACAGGGTGTGTCACCACAGCCGTTCTCCCTGTGGCCCTTGGTCCTTCTCAGTGGACCAGGATGCACCTGGCTGCCCCGTTCTGATCCCGAGCTTGAGAGCAATCCTGCCACCCACTGAGGTTCCTGTTCTCCCACTCTACCCCCACCCTCTCTCTCTGCTCTTTGGGGGTCGCTGAAGGACAATGGTCACCCAGGACTCAGGGCAGCGGCTCAGGGTGATTTTTTCAATAATTTGCACCCCCCTCCCCCGCCTGGATTTGGGAAGCTCTAAGCCCAACTTTCCTGTGCACCCGGGAGGGGCCGTCCTTGGTCCCTACATTTGGAGAAAACACCTCCGTTTTTGCTGTCATTATTGTTTCTCCAGAAAACAGATGAAGGCTTGGCTGGAAGGCGGAGGGCTGGAGGCGGAGTAGCTGCTCCGTGGTTTATTGCCCGAAGGAAAACATACTTCGGTTATGAAGTATCCCCCTTGAAATCTCACTTGACATTCTGTAAAGAAAGAGTAACGTTTTTAAGAAGTTGGCTGAGCCACCTAATACCTTCCCTCCAAAGCAAGGCCCTTTGGAAAGATTAATAGAGAGCTGGGGACAGTCACGGTCCTTGTGTCTAGCCTACTCCTCTGCCCACAGTGTGCGCTGCTGAGAGCGACCAGAGGGGGCCTTGCAGAGGGCCTGGGAGGGAAGACCAACTTGGAGTTATGAAAGCTGCTGGCCCCAGCCCCAGAGAGCCTTGCTATAGACCCCTAAGGCCATCTCCCCTGCCGTCTTTCTTAACTCTCTTTCCTGCATGGGAAGAAGAGCAGAGCGCTGGCTTTGGTGTTTGGGGATATTTATTCATTTGTATTTTTTTGTGGGACTTGGATAGAACCCAGGGCCTTTCACGTGCTAGGTGAGCACTCTCCCCCAGCTACACCTCCAGCCCCATGGACATTTGTTAACGGAATTAAGGATGACTTTCAGAAACCATCTCCTTTCACACCACTTCCTCCAGCCACCTACTTAAGAAACACAACCCCAAGCAGGCTTGTGAAGGACAGCTCTGCCCACCTAGTGAGGCCCCCATAAGAAGCAGCAGGAAGCTGGCGTGCTTGAAGGCAGCCTGACTTTGAAAGGAAGTATCCCTTCCACATTTTGCCACGCTGTCTGCTGGTTGGAATTGATGGTGCATGTGTAGGTCTTGGCTCCTGTCCATGTGCATGGGACTCGCTCCTCCAAGGCCACATCCACATAGGCTATGAACTTAGGAGAGCCCCACCGAAAGCCTCCGTGGGTTCCTTGGTTCTCACAGAACACTGTGAGCAACCAGAGACGTGGGGGAGATGTGCGGAGATGTGGAAGAGACGTGGGGAATGATGTAGGGGAGATGGAGAGACGTGGGTGTGATGTGGGGGAGTTGAGGAGATGTGGGCAGATGTGGGCAGATGTGGGGGTGATGTGGGGGAGATGAGGCAATGTGGGGAGACATGGGGAGATGGGGAGACATGGGGGTGACCTGGTGGAGATGTGGGGGAGATGGGGTGATGTGGAGGGACTGGGGCAATGTGGTGGAGACATGGGGGTCACACAGGGGAGATGGGGGATGTGGGGTGACATAGGGGATATGGGGGAGATGTGGGGGGGACTGGAGTTGGCCTTTCAGCTCCTTTCTCTTACCTGTTGTAGACCAGGGCACTCTGGGATGGAAGTGTGCCCCCCTGCCTGTTGCCACAGATGTGTTTGAAGTCCCTCCCCCACCTGTGGAAGATCAATTTTTTGTATAAGACCTCATTCCATGGAGAATGAATTCCCAGGACTTCAACTGGGAGTGAGGGCCACATCAGAAACATAATGAGAACATGAATTTCTGCATCTGGAGGGATCGCCAGGTGGCAGAGCCCCTCCTCCACTCGGGCACAGCCGCGACCAACGTGCTCCGAGCTCTCCGAGCAGCTTCCCCTTGGTGTCCGAGGGCAACTCCTGACCCGGATAAAGTCTTCACTAACCGCGTGACCTTTACAGAGAGGCAGTGCTGTGTCCCCTCTGAGGTCCCCGAAATAATAAATCACCGGAGGGCCAGTGAGAGATGAGGCCACGAAAGGAGGCAGACAAAGGACAAAGAAGCAACAATAAATCTAACTTCCAGGGAGCAGTCTTTTTTTTTTTTTGGCAGTAATTTTTCCGAAATGTAATTATGATCCAATAATACAAATATCAACATCTGGAATTCTGCATTGTAAATCCCCGTGGTTCTGCTTAGAAATGGAATGCTAATCAGGCTCTTTCTCCGCCTTTCCAGAAACAGAGCAAGGTGCTTAAGCAGGGGCTGGGAGGCGGGGGGCCTTCCTGCTGGTTTGGTTCTCAGAGTGGTCATTTGAGAAGTCCCCAGGGCGGGGGCCATCAATCATACCCCTGCCCTCCAGCCACTGACAGTCCAAAGAAGCTCAAACCAACAGAGGCCCAGAGAAAGCACTCTCAGAAGCAGCCCGGCGTGGAAAACACAAAAATGAAGCCAGGCTTACCAGATATTTGCAGTTGTCCTTTGCATTCCCATCCTGGGCTAAAAACGTGAATTCTATACCATGAGTTTCAGATATTACTGGTTTTGTTTTGTGTTGTTTTGTGTTTTTTTTCTGGAAGTATAAGGTCCAGGGAAAGAAGCTCTGTTCACCGGGGCTGGGGGTGAGGGCGCTAAGAGGGTCCTGATGTGCCCTTTGCCAAAGCTTGCTTGTGTGTGTATGGGGCTTTTTAAAATGTAAACTTCTAAGATCCTTTTCAGGACACCAAAGAGGTAGGTAGAAAAATCTGTTCCCCTCCCTTGTACATTACAAATCCAAGTTCTGGGAAATCCCAAGGCTGTTCATGTTGCTGATTTGCTGAACAAGGAAAAACTGAACCAAAGAAGACACAAGCAGAAGGCCTGGAATCGCCCTTGAAACCATCTCCTGGAACGTTTTTTGGGAAATGACTGGGACATTTTGTTCCAATGCTGTTAGAAAGCAAAGACCCTGCCCTGAGAGGAATAAAATCTGCCTCAAACTTTTCCAAGCTGTGACTAATCGTTGGTGGTTATTAATCTTTAACTTTTGATAGTTTTTACTACCCGAGCTCGTCCACTCTACCTCAAAGGCACCTAAGACTCGGAAGATGGCTCCAGAGAGCTTTGCAAAAAGAAAACAAAAGCAGAAATAAAAAGGCCTACAGTTTTAGGATGCACATTTTAACTGCGGTTAGGCAGCCAGGTGCCCCAGGAAAACACAGCCACTGTCCTCAAGCCAGGGCCGCGGAGGTTCCCTGAGCAGGTTTTTGCCCATCCTGAATTCATTTTGGTGGGTATCTTACAAGCCATTGGTCAAGAGGTTTAAGCCCCCCATAATCATGAGGTCAGACAGGAGTCACAGAGGAGTTTGTACCCCAGTGGAAGTCTATCCCTGGGGGGATAGCAGATCTTAGTTGTTCTTTAGATAATGTGAACCAGGTAGAAGCCATCAATAGGAGAATAACGGAGCCTCTATGATGTTCTCCTCCAGCCCCAGCGCAGGAAACACCACGTGGAATCCGCTTGCCTCCACCCCTGGAGGAGCCCCCCGCAGGCCGGGCAGCAGGAAAGCTTCTCTTGGGGGTCATCTTGTTCTTGCCAGCCTAAGGACCTTCCTCACTTGACATCTGTACTGAGAGCCAGCAAGGAGGCCCCGGCCGCCGCTCCTAGCAAACTCGTGTTTGGGCGCCTGTTTCGGTGCAGGGGCTGTTACATTTTCCGTCTTCTAGCTGGGAATGGAATGTTGATACTGTGTGATTGTTTTATTTATTTTATACGTTTTCCTTGGAATGTCGACGTGTGGCTGCTGCCCCGGCTTGGCGGCCTCTTGATTTACGGTAGTTATAAACATTCCAAAGTAGACATGTCAGTTAAACGATACCATAACGTTATACAGTTACAATTCTGTTATAAATGTGCCGACCGTTAAAAGAGGAAAAAAATTCATTTTCCATGCCCTCCCCAGCCCCTTCCTTCCCACACATGGTGACTGTGGAAGCCACCAGCTCAGGGCAGCAAGGGCAGAGACTGAAGGCTCCGTCGGGGCGGCCTTGGCACGGCAGCCCACCTTGCAGAGGGCACCGAGAAGCCTCATTGCTGGGGCCCAGGAGAGGTGCACTGCCCTGAAAATACGCGAGCTTTCCACGGGGAATCACGTTCATTCCCGTGATCGCTCCTTTCCTGGAGAAGCGTGTTCGGTGGCGGTGGCTGGTGAGGAGCCAGGGGCTGGCCTGCCTCCACGGCCTCAGCCTCGGGGAGAAATGCCTGTGCTTCCTAAGAAGCACTGAAAGGACAACAGCCTCTCCAGACGCAGCGACGTGGGGAGACAGACAGCTTGGAGCCCACCCGGGACCCTCCACAGTGGAGCCCTGGGGTCCCCAACAGCACAGCAGAGCCCTGGGGTCCCAGACAGCTCACAGGATGCTGTCACACCCATGTGTCACCAACATTGGTGAATAAACCCAACAACACACGGTTGAGGTGAAAGTGCACCCAAGAACTTTTCTTTCTCTTAGAGTAGGCATTGGCCTGTGCCCGTTTTTATAGATAAAGTTTTATTGGAGCAGCCACCCTCGTGTGTTAGTGTCTGGTCCATGGGCAATCTGTGCTCGGACAACTGACTTCCTGGTGTGTCCAGCTGGGATCTCTTGACTTCATGATCATGTGAGACCCACACGCCTTCAACAGAAATCTTACTTCTAATTCTGAGTTTTGATCGCTTTCCAGGCGGAGGACATGAATGTTTTCTCATGATGCTGGTTCACAGCTCAGAACTGCAGTGAGCTGCAGCTCCCTGTCAGGCACCAGATGACAAGGACGAGCGCAGGCACAGTTCGGCCCGGGCGCTGTGGTCCCATGTCCTGCGTCACCATGTCCTGCATTCCCATTCCACCAGGTCCATAAAGTGCCCATCTGTGCCTCCTGCCTCCCGTGTACTAAGTGCATTACTGACTTCTGTTGTTTTCCAAGTCGGACGGGTTTATCAGGACGTAATCAGGTCATGGCTGAGGAGCATGTGTGGTCACAATGGAGACTGCGTGGTCAGCGACCTGAAAGACCTTGCCATCTGGCCCGTCGCAGGAAAGGTGCAGAGACCCCTGTCCCGGATAAACTCAGAGTGAAGCCCGTCAGGTCCGCCCGGGGCAGGGGCAGCGCGTAGCCCACAGCGTAGGATCCGCGGCACCAGCCTGGCTTGAATGTCCCATCAGCAAACCAAAGCGAGGCCAGCGTGGAGGCTGGTTGAGGGTGACATCGGATGACGCATTTGAGGACCAACACTAAGAGTCAGCATTAAGCCCAGGGAGTCCTCGCTGCACACGGAGGGGTTGCTGGGAGCCGCGTAAGGCCACTTCCCTACCCCATCCTCTGCAAGGGTGCGAGCCAGACACTATTGTGATCTCTGTCACAGAGGACAACTGAAGCCACAGAGGCCCAGCCACGCTTGTCACATGAGGCCCCACAGGAGCCCAGCTCCTCTTCACTCCTGCCTACCCTCCTGGTGACAAAGGCCGGGGCTGCGCTGCCTGCACCTTCACCTGTGGCCCTGGTTTAAGGAACCCTTACTGCCTGCTGCGGCCACTGGCTCCTCCAGGAAGCATGATTGGCAGGAGCCATGGGGCTCACCCCTTCCAGCGCACAGGGGCGGCTCTGGTCTGGCCTGGGTCACCCTCCTGCTCCCAACCTGCTTTTATGAGAGCAGCTGTCACTTTCAGAGCCAGCAAGGCTTCACCTCTCAGCTTGGGGAGAAAGATGCGGCCCGTTCCCAAATGAACGTGGGCTGTCGGCTTCCTCACCCAGCATGTCCAGGCCCCTTGAGTCTTGAACTCCAGGGCCTAAGGCCAGGCAGGTCATGAAAACGAGGGGAACGGATAGGTGTGGGAGTGCAGGGGATCAGGTCGCCCAGGCTTGGAGGGAGAGTGGCCCGTGGTGGCTGGGTTTTCTAGGTTTGGTGGTAGAAATGGGAAACGGAAGTTTTACAAGCAACCTTTCAATTTAAATTTTAGCAATGGGGTCAACTTTCGGAAGAAAACAATGTGCAAGGGCTGAGGGTGGAGTCTGTGGCAGGCACCTCCCCAGAATGCCCAGCCTTTGCTGCGACCTCAGCACTGCAAAGAGAGAAAAGGATTTGCAGGCACGACGATGGAGGTGGCTGCTGGCTCACCGGCTCCGGCCCCCTGCTCAGTGGAGACGTGAGATGAAGGAGCAGAAGGTCCAGGTGGAGGCGCCCTCCTGGGCAAAGGATGGGGTGAGGTTGCAGCTCAGGGTGCTGCCCGGGCTGGGGCTGAGCCAGCCATGCCTGACACCCTCACTGCCTGGCAGTCTGGTCCCTGAAGTGTCCTTCCAGCCCAATGGCTGCTGGCTCTCGCTGCTGACTTGTTCTTACCCCCTTCCTGACCCCCAGCGGTGACCACATCCTCTTTACCCCAAGACAGGAAAGTGAAACGGGACTGGTAGGAGCCTGGGTAGGAGCCCAGCTGCTGTACCCCCAGCAGGGCAGGGCCTTATGATCCCTTGTGGTTGACAAGCAGTCTCACCACCTGCAGTTTAGGGACTGGGAGCCAGGCTGACGGCCTCTCGTGGCCCTGCTCTCAGCCTGCCCCTGGCTCCTCCCCTTTGCCTGGCGTCCTCCAGGAAGCCCTCCTTGACTTACCTGCCAGCTGGGCCAGGGCTTCCCCCGGTACTGCAGGAGCTGCAGATCTCTACCCAGACTTCCCATCTCTGCTTCATTTCCCATCTCCTGGCCGTTCGTTCCCACGGCAGGCACCGAGCAAGCACGCCATGGGAAGGACACCACAGCTCTGCCGTGCAGCTCACAGACAAGCACACGACACCATGGGTTCCTGTACTACGGACACGGTGGGTGGGCTGGGGCCTCCGTGGACAGCCTTGTGTGTGTCTGAGAGATCCGGCTCTGCTGTCTCAGGACAGGAAAACTGCATGTTGGGGCGGAGGTGATGCGATGCTTGTGGAGTAATTGAATGATTCCAGTGGGGGCCGCAGCAGGGGACAGACACCTACAGCCGTCCCAAGGACCAGGGGCTCACCTGTGCCATGGGACTAAGTGGGAACGGGGGCCCCATTGCTGAGCAGTCTGCCCCTGGCTGATCCCCAGAGGCGCTCACAGGGCCGTCGGGAGCAGGGTGGGCGCAGCTCCTCCTCAGTACAGGTCGAACCCACGCAATGAGAGTGACTTTGGGCTTCGACTCTATCTAGACGAATTCCACGAGGCCTCACTGAACACCTTTCATCACGGTCGGCCAGGAAACAGGTGCCTATGAAACAGCTCCTGGCCTCAGGGAGCAAGCGCCTGCTAATTCTGTAAACCCATCCAGACGCGAAGCCAGCGCAGGGGCATGGAGGTGCCAAGCCTGCCCTGTCCCCGAGCAGACCACGGAGGCCTGGCATCTTGATGTGTCCTGACAGGAACGAATCAGGGTCCGTTGGCGCTCTAAGGCAGACTCCCCTTAATGCCGTCTATAAAGAGCCTCATTCCACCGGAACCTGGGATATTATATTCCTGACTGCTCACCAGCTACGTGCGTCAGCTGCCCTCTGTGTCCCCGGGCCAATAAATTAGATTTAGATTACAAGGAGAGGCCAGACAGCCCAGCGCGCGTATACCTGATGGTCACTGCGGACGGAGATGTCTTGATTTAGACAGTTAAATGGCCCGGCAAAGAGGCCGGCAGGGCGTGGTTGGCACATAAAGAGCTCCGGCCCTGGGTAAGCAGACCATCACCTTGAGCAAGCAGGCCGGCCACAGGGGCCCCAGCCGCCAGATGATTGGCCCTCGGATCCCAGGTCACGCTCATTCCACAGCCCAAATCGTTCCAGCCACTGCTATCAATCCCTATTGAGGAGGGCGCTCTGGCCTGGACGTGAAGGTCCTTGGCCGGCTCCAGTTCCCCAGCGTGGGGCATTAATATTGCTCAAGGGCCTTGTGGATGTGGGAGCTGCGTGAGTCACGGTGACTCGAGGTCCAGGTGGGACATCGGGAGGGCCGTGGACGTGCCTGGAGCAGCGGGGTTCACATGGCGCAGAGGGCAGCTGCTGCTAGGGTGGCTGATGGTTGGTGTCAGGGCCCACAAACCCGCCTCTCCAGAACCTTCCACCCAGCAAGCTTCCCTGAGGTTGATCCTCGGGAGTGACGCGGGGGTCTCCGCTTCCACTTGCCACCCTCTGCAGGATGTGGCCTCTTAAGGGGCTGGCCACCCTGCTGGCTGGGCTCCTAGAAGGCTGGGTTGAGCCCAGGATAAGCTGATTAAAGGATTGGAGGAAGGAACAGAGAATGGGGAGGTGAGGAAGCCCCCAGAAAGGACCCTACAGGGGCTGAGAGGAGGGCAAGGGATGGTAGGAGAGGGGGGCAGAATCAGGGAGAACAGGGTGATGTGCATATGGGAGGACCCCAGGGCAGGCTGGTCACAGACACGCTGCGGGGGTCAGGGAAGGCCACCCTCCCCTCCAGCAAAGCTGTCCCCATGCACTCCCAGGGTCATGCTGCGGGGCCCTGGCAGCCTCTGTCACTGCACCACATGCCTGGAGGTCTCCCACGTCTGACCCAGAGGCCATTTTCCTGTTTCTAACAAGGTGCCCTGGTTTTTAAAGTTCTGTTCTCTGTCACTTTTTGCTGGTGGTGAAGTGGGCACAGCATGGCCCTGCCGTCACAGCCATTTTCAAGTGTGTGGTCCAGTGGCCTTGGGAGCACTGTGCAGCTACCTCTGCTGTCCGGTTCCAGAATTTCTCTCCCCACGAAGGGAAACCTATACCCATGAGCAGCCACCACCCAGTCCCTACCACTGCCCCAGCCACCACACACCTGCCTTCTGCATTCATGGAATTGCCTCTTCTGGGTCATTTGTTTAAATTGGGTCATATGATATGTGACCTTTGGCATCTGGCTTTTTTCTCTCAGGAGGATGCCTTTGAGGTCCACCATGATAGCACATATATGAATACTTCATTCCTTTTCATGGCTGAATAATATTCCACGGTGTGGACAGAACTCATTGACATTTTCGTGTTCCCACCCTTAGCTGTTGGCTCAGCCCTGCAGTGAACATTTGTGCGCACGTTTTTGTTTGGACACTGCTTTCAGTTCTCTTGGGTACTACCCAGGAGTGGGATTGCTGGGTCACAGGCGGCTCCATTTTAACTTACTAAGCCCATTTTGCCCTCTGCTGCTGACGGAGACTAAGGTTGTTGGAAACTTTTGCCGTTTTGGACCAACTGTTTCTGTGGAGAGCTCTGTGCTGGGTGTCATAGGTGTTACCACTCTGTCCCACGAAGGCACCTGGGACGTGCGATCCCTGATGCATGGGGTGAGAGGGCTCTCCCTCTCCTTGTCCATGTCAGACATCATCACTGGTGACTGTCTCTGCCAATCTCCACTGAAAATTGCCACTGCCTGCCATTTTGGTTGGTACACCGTATATTTAAAGGAGCAGGAAAGAGATGGACAGGCCTCCGTGCTGGAGGTGGGAGGTCTGAGTTAGCTGTGTTGCTTTGTTTGCAAGGCAGTAGAATGAAACTCCAATAGGTCTACACTAGAAAGGGGACACTGATATCTCCTAAACCAGAAAAGGCCAGAAGTGATGACTTCAGGTATGGCTGGATCCAGGTGCCCAAGTGGTGTCCTCTTGGATCCCCCTTGCATCTCCAGTTCTGCATTCCTCTATGTTGAATGCATGCTCCCTGAGAGGAAACAAAGATGGCCAGCATCAGCTCCCTGCTCTTGACTCCCGGTTTGGCAACCCCTGGGCCACAATCTCTTGCCTAAGGATTCCAGTGCAAGTTCGAGGGTTGACTTGGATGGGACCATCTTGGGTCACATGGGGCTTAGGTGCTAGGCATGGTGTTCCCTGACAGGGCTGGCAGGCAGTACTCACAGTAAGGAGCAGCTGGTGGCAGCCCCACCCTACAGCCTGCATCCTGCCCCGCTCTGAGGCCAGGCAGCTTCTGTCTGCAGGAGCATGGAGCCACTCAGAGAGGCCTGTGGTCATTGCAGTGATTTCCCTTTTTGCCTCAGCTGCCAGGATGCAGGGCACTACGCTGGAGTAGGAATCCGTGGCTCTTTCCCTACGTCCCCGCACTCTGGAGGTTTCTTCCCCCTCCTCCCACGGGGTGTTCATGATTTTTCTCTTGCTAGTTTGCAGCCTTTCCATTGTACGTGTCGTTTATCGTAAACCACCTCGAATTCTTTTTGGAAGCAGGCAGGGTATAAATTATAAATAGATTTAATTTAAAAAGCTCAACAGGGCAGTTTCTCTGTAGGGTCCCAGCAATCGCTTCTGCTGACAACTCTCATTACCCCAGTGCCGGGGAGGGCCGGGAGCACCGGCGAGGGCTTAACCCTCGGGACGCTACCTCTCGGCCCTGAGCATGGGGCCGGCTGGGCGAGGAGGCCAGGCAGGTGATGCCCGCAGGACTCGTGGTGCAGAGGGGCTCAGTCGCGATGGTCGGTGACCCGACCCTGGATCCAGGCTCCCGGCAGATGCCCTGTGTCACTTCAGCTGGCCTTGTTTTGCTCCTTTTCAAAGGCTCGGGCCTTACACCTCTATAGAGCCGCCAAGGCGGTGCCCACGCTAGGTCAGAAAGTCCAGGAGACGCAGTGCAGTGGGTCCCCAGAGCCTGGTGACACATTTCACTCCAGGTCATTGAGCTATAAATGTAGGCCTTGTGCCAAGCTGGCTCAGAGTCACACAGTGTGAAAGTGGTTGAGAGTCCTCTTTAGAGGGAGGGAACATGGGTGAGCTGTGCTGGTGACAGGCCATATAGTGCCAGTTCCCAGTAAAGTCCTTCTGCTTGAAAAGTGGCCAGCTGCCCTGGCTGTGTGACTTCGGGTGAGATACCTAACTTCTCTGTGCTTTGGCTTCCTCCTCCGTGGAGCACGTGATAGTCATACCTATGCCAGAGATGATTATGTGAATTATCAAAAATCTGCAGAGGGCTCGGAGTGGGGCCCAGCACACTCCAGTCTTTGCTAAGGCTCTGTATGTATACTTTGGGGAACACACACACCCCAATGTAGGTCATTTTTATAACTTTTACTCCTTTCCTGCTGTCTTATCCTTGCCACCCAAGAAGTGGGGACAAAATCAGAGGATGCCTGCTTTGTCCCCCTCCACCTCTGCTGGTCAAAGCCACCCAAGGCGGTGACATCGGTGCAAAGGCCTGGGGGATGAGAAGGATCTTCCAGGACAGGCTGGCAGGGGTAGGCTGAAGGTGGGCTGAAGCAGATGGGACCAGAGGTGCGTGGAGGGTGGGAAGGTGGAAGGGCAGGTGGGGCTGATTCCCACCAGGCCTGGGAGCGTGGTGAGGAGTGGGGATTTCATTCTATGTGATTGATGTAGAGGACTCCAGGGGGTCTTTGCTGGCCACCCCTGCCCTTATCGGAGGCCCCCAGGCCAGCTGACCATAATAACAGACTGGTGGAGGTGAGATGGGGGCCTGCACTGGCCCAGGCCCTTGGGGACCTCAGCTCCAGGCCCTGCCGGCTGATCTGGGCTGTGCGGGGGCTGCAGGGCTGAGCCTCCCCAGCGAGCGTCAAGTCTCTGGTGCGTTGCCGCGGGCTCCAAACTCAGCTCTAACGAGCGAGCGAGCGAGCGGCCAGTGGATCTATTGACGTCATTGGCTGATGTTTCCTGGGTACGGAAAGTTGGTGTGCATTAAATATTCATGCACCTTGCATTTTCCAAGGGAGGCGCAGCTCCTCTTTCCCCACCTGCCCCGAGCTAGCTCTGCAACCCCAAGCGTCCAGAGGGGGAGAATCGATTCGTTTTCTTCTCAGAGAGCTCTGGTTCACTTCCCCTCCATGGGGACGCCAGGCCTGGAGGACAAGAGAAGGAAGGAAGAGGGCGTCGTTCCTGCCCTTCCAGAGCTTGAGCGGAGCACACCGTCTTAGCATACGCAGGATGCTAATGGAGAAGTCTGTGCGTGGAGCATTCCTCCCAGAAGCTGCTGATGGGAGCTCTGCAGAGGAGAGTTTTGACCAGACAGCTGGGTTAAGCGACCCCAGGAAGCTGCTCCACAGGACCCGTGAGAGCATGTGTGGTGGCGCCCCAAGTGGGGGACACAGGAGGCAGCACAGCACCCTGGCCCATCTGCCCAGAGCCTGCTGCCATCCTGGGCACTTGGGTGAAGGACCTCCCTCCCAGCATCCTCTGGCTACCTGGTTGCCTGGGAGGGAGGTGGACTCTGGGCAGAACCGCTGTGACCTGAGGTCCCACAGGGAGGAAGTAGAAGGTTCAGAATTCAGGTGAGGGCCTTCTATGAGCCCCTCTGCTCTGCCATGGCCCCACGGTCTGCATCAAGGCCCAGGGGTCTCCATAGGCACAAAGCAGTCCCCAGGGAATATCCCCAGATGCCCAGCACAGCCGGCACGCTGCAGCTCTTCACACAAGGGACTCTCGCCTGTCTGTGGTTCACCTCCACCTGCTGAGGGGCCTGGTGGACGCCAGGAGAGGCCTCCCCCAGCTGGCCCGAGGGCGGGGGAACGGGCTGGTACTGCACTTGCCCCTGAGGTGGTCCCCACATGCCCCACACGCTCTCAGAACATTATCAGGGCACCAGGCGCCTGTCTCCTAGCCACCGCGTTTCAGCTCTCAGGGCCGGGCCCATGCTCCACAGGAAGAAGCAGGATCTCCCTATCCATCACCAATTCATCTGAGATTTATCTACGAATCATCGTAATCTAGAGCATTTATCAGTTATTCCTTCCATCTGTCATCTTTCTTATTTATCTATTACCTACCTACATGTCCACCCGTCCACCTACCTACTATCCACCC
>PVKS010012021.1:12635-55048 GCA_004027875.1 Aplodontia rufa | reverse complement strand
TTTGCATATATGTGATAGAGTTCATTGTAAAGAAAGGAAACAAACAAAAATGAGAAAGGAAACAAAATGGGTTAGAAAAAATGAGAAAGAAAAGAAGTGGACACTCAAACTGGACATAGGCCTCCTATCCATAGGCCTCAGCAGCCTTGTTATGGACCCACCCAATTTTTTTGCATTGAGATCTTTCTGGCTGGGACTAATGCTCAGTAATAGAGCACTTGTCTGTCATGTGTGAGACCTGGGTTCAATCACCAACACCAGGAAAAAAAGAAAAAAGTTGATCTTTTCGAGCCATTTCCATGTTGTAGATCCATTGGCAGGCCTTATAGCTTTCTCTCTGCTCTGGTAGTATTGCTTCTCATAGTATCATTGCCACTTAATGTCCTTAGTGAGCCCATAGCTAGCAAGGATTCTTTTCAGGGTCCTATGTGCATCTTCCACGTTCCATTCCTTTGCCATCATGGTCCTGGCAGTGAACTTCTGATGTTTTGCTACAACTTTGATATTAAGCCTACACTCTGTAGGAACACACACAGTAAGGACTCAGCTGACCCAAAACGTTATCCCACCCTTTCTGACAGGTGTAGCAAAGATTTTGTAGATTTTTTTTTTTAATGATGTCTCTTTCCTATCATATTCTCGGTCCTAAAGATAACATGAAGGTTCTAGGTGATTTTTTCCATTGAATGATTTATAGTCTTTAGTTTATTAAAGAGTGAATCCTTCCTGGGCATTTATTTCTTCTTAGCCATTATTTATTTAAGTTATTGCTGTTACCTCTGGTTAATGGTATTGAGGAGTAAAATCTTTCCTTGTTCCTACTTTGCATATCATAATTCTTTGTGTAGCAGAAAACATTGCTGAAGGCAAGAAAAGCAATTAGAAAGTTGTTGCAGTTATCATTGTGAGGGAAAATAATAGTCTGAACCCAATGGTAGTGCTGCTGAATCTAGAAAGATGTAGACCCAATCAAGAGATTTTTTTTGTTTTTCCAGTACTGGGGATGAATCTTACTGACTCTCCCATATTAGGCAAGAGTGCTACCTCTGAGTTACTCTCCAGCCCCCAATGGACAGATTTTTAAGTGTTGAGATTAGCAATGTATTTGTTGATTGATTTGATGTGTGAGGGATATTGGGAAGGAGTCAGGCTGACACCTGTCCTTTTTGCTTTCTAATGAGTAGATGATGGGAACATTCACTAAAGTAGAGAAAATAGGAGGAAAAGGTTTAATGGGAGCTTAGTAATTATATTTGTCCTCTCCTTGAAAGTTGTTTTTATAGCTGGTTGCTGTGGCACACAACTGTAATCCAGTGACTTGGGAGGCTGAGACCCTAAGCAACTTAGCAAGGCCCTATCTGAAAATTTAAAAAGGGGGCTGGGCATGTGTGGTTCAGTGGTTGAGTGTTCAGGTTCAATCACCATACCAAAAAAAAAGTTTGCAATACACACACACACACACACACACACACACACACAACAGCAAGTAATAAAACCTCCAACTCAAATTGACTTAAATTATGAGGGAGATTATCTCACATAAAAGGAACTATGTAGATAAACCATGTAATCAGGCTGATTGGTTTAGGGAACCTCAGCGTCATCAGCAATTTTCTTGAGTTGCTGGGATTATAGGCATGCCCCACTGTGACCAGCTGCCTCTTTTTAATGGCTTAAGTACTGTAGACTATTAAAATAATGTATTATAGTTTTCATTATTTATTGGTATATTTTAAAATTGTTTCTAGCTCTTTTATTTTTGTTTTGCTCTACTGGAGGGAACTTTAACCAGGGGGTGTTTTATTTACATTGAACTGTCTCCCCAGCCCCTACTTTTGTTTTTGAGACTAGATCTTGCTAAATTGCCCAAGCTGGCCTTGAACTTGGAATCCTCCTTCCTTAACCTCCCAAATTGCTGGGGTTATAGGCATATATCACCACACCCATCCACCCCACCAATTGTCTCCAGAATCAAGTACAAAAAATAAATAGAAGTTGTGTGGTTACTAAATAATAACTGACATATAGACAGACTACTCAAGGAATGATAGAAGGAATTCAAGTACTGAGGCTTATCATGTCCATCTTCCTAAAAGAGGCAAATTGGGACCAGAATGACTATGCTCTTACTACTTGAATAGAGGAGCACAGAAATTGTATTAGCCCCCTTTATTTCTAAAATAAATAAATAAATAAATTCTATAATGTCCAAGTTAAGGTGAAAAGCTTACTCATTGGGATCCTGACATATAGAACCCCATTCAGTGTTTTAGATTTTTTTGCAGTACTGGGGATTGAACCCAGGAGCACTATACCTCTGAATTACATCCTAAGCCTATTTATTCATTCATTTATTCATTCATTCATTTTTTTGAGACAGACTGGCCTTGAAATTGCAGTCCCCCTGCCTCAGCTGCCCAACTGTCTGGAATTACAGGCATGGTGGTGCACGAGGATGTGGGTTTGAACCCCAGCACCACATACACAGCTAAGTGTCTGGGCAACAAAAACCAGATGAAAAACTAAAATAAAGTTGATTCACTCTCACTCTCTCCCTCTCGCTCTCTTAAATAAGAAAAGAAAGGTTAGTAAAGACTACTAGGGTGAATACCTGTTAAGTCTCTCACCTTGGCTTCCTGTATATTACTCCCCATGTAATATTATACTTACTAAAATTACTCAGGGCAAAAATAAGAATATTTATGTTGTAAGACTCCATATAAAGATGTTGAATGGTGGATGACAGGAAAAAGAAACATTTCAGCAATGAAAGAATATTTGTTGTATTAGGTAAACTTATTGTCTTAAAAGGTGAACAGTGTATTATTTTATTGAGATACAAAGATTGAGGGTATGTTCAGTGTTTTTATTTGGGAGTGGAATAGGTAATCAACATTTTAAAATATGGTTAATTTACTTTATTAAGAGGAGCCATCAGAATGGTATCAAGTCAGCTTCAAGAGAATAAGGAAGGCACCCAGCCTTTTTTTTTTTTATGAGCAACCTTACAAGATTTTAACAAAATAGTATAAAATGTGTATATATTCTGGATATTGCAATTATCCCCAGGAGTGCCCCCCCCCAATTATCCTCCTTTATCCCTCCCTTCCCCTTCCCATTATAACTCTTTAAAAAAGTATTAGATTGTAAAGCTTTACATCTTATCTGGATTTAACTCATGTTATTAGACCAACTTTCTCATTGTCCAGGGTCTAGTCCCCACCTCCACAGATGAGTGGAGACAATCGACCCTTAGATCTCTGGGTTAAGCTGATTTTACTCATCATGATCTCTTCCATAACCATCCATTTACCCTTGAAGGCTGCAATATCATTGTTTCTCACCCAGCCTTTTTTTTGGGGTTTATGTTCTCTCTTAACTGCCATTTAGAAACTGAAAAGGGAAAAAAAAGGAGATAAGCCAGTTAAGATAAGCCAAATAAGCCAATTAAGATTAGTGGGTCTGGGAGGGGTGGCTCCAGTGGTTGGAGCACTTGCCTGGCATGCTCAAAGATCTGAGTTTGAACCCCCAGCACCACATACACAACTAAGTGTCAGAGAAACAAAGGCCAGATTAAAAAAATGAATGAAATTGATTAAAAAAAAAGACATGGGAATAGTGAAGTAAAAATAGGAGTGGACCCAGAAATAGTTAAAAAACCAAAGTATAATAAGGGAAATAATGTAAAAACAGATAAAATATAAAATGTTAAAGCACCTATATGGAAAAGTTTTTACATCTTCAGTCTTTTCTGTATCAAACTGTTTACTTGATATCTCTATTTATATAATATGCCCAAAACAAAACTTTTGATTAAGCTACATACAACATAGTCATCCTTTAGTGTTCCACATTTGAGTTAATGGCACCTTTAACCTCCAGGTGCTGGTACCAGAAACATACTCCCTAATCCTCTCATTCAGTCCATCATCAAATTCTGCCCTGTCCTCTACATGTCCTGGTACCATACCTGGCCTAAGCCTCTGTCACCTAGATTAAAGTGGTGTTCTCTTAACTGATAGACTTAGTGCCGCTTTCATGCCCTAACAATTTTATCTCCACACAGCAGCTATACTGATGTTTGCGTTTTTAGTTATACTAGGGATCAAACTCAGAGCCTCATGCATGCTAGGCAAGCACTGCACTACTGAGCTACATCTCTGTTCATTTTTTAAATTAGGAGACAGGGTCTTGCTTAGTTGTTCTGGCTAGCCTCAAACTTGTTCTGCCTCAGCCTCCTGAGTAGCTGAGATTATGTAGGTATGTGCCACCAGACCCAGCGTATGGGTATGTATGTATGTGTTTTCTAATATAAATTAGATAATATCTCTCATTGACCTAAAACCCACCTTTGGCTTTCCTTAGACTTAGAATACAATCCAGACAGTTCACTATGGCCACAAAACCCTCTTACTCAGGGCTGGAGCTGTGGCTCAGCGGTTACAGCGCTTGCCCAGCATACACAAGGACACAGGTTCAAACCCCAGCACCTCATACACAACAAAGTGTCAGAACAACGAAAGCCACATGAAAAACTAAATAAAATTGATTCTCTCTCTCACACACTTAAAAAAAAAAAAAAAAAAGAGGGACTGGAGTGGTGGCTAAACAGTTGTGGCATTTGCCCAGCATGGGCAAGTACACAGGTTCAAACCCCAGCACCCACGTACACAAATAAGTGTCAGAGCAATGAAAGCCATGTGAAAAACTAAGTAAAAATGGATTCTTTCTGTTTCTCTCTCTTTCTCTCTCTCTCTCTCTCTCTCTCTCTCTCACTGTCTTTCTCTCTTTAAAAAAAAGAAAGAAAAAAAAGATAAAACCTTCTTACTTAGTCTGGCCCATCTAAATCCCTGAACTTTGCCTAATGTCCTTACGTGTGAATGGAAATGATAGTAGTACATGTCTTTTAGGATTGTTGTAGTCATTGTACATGTAAAACACTTAATATAATGCCTGGTACATAACAACTCATTAAAGGATTGTGGTTCTTCTACTACACTCCAGCTTCCCTCAAACAGGCCTTCATCACATTATGTTCCTTTTACATGAAATGTTGTTTTCCCTAGAATTGACAGTTGTTTCCTTTGATCAGATATTTTTATACTCATGTTAATAGAAACATAATTTGCAATAGCCTAAAGGTGAAAGCAAGCCAAGTGTCCATCAATGAATATACACATTGTGGAATACAAATTCAATGGAATAGTATTTAGCCCTAAAATGAAAGTAAATTCTGATACCTGTTACAATATGGATGAACCTTGAAGACATAATGCTAAGTAAAGTAAGCAAGAGAAATGATATATATACCTAGAACAGTCTTCTTCACAGAGATAGAAAGTAGAATGCTAGTTGCCAAAGACTGGGAAAGAGAAGTAATGGGGAGTGGTTTGGGAAGATGAAAAAAGCTTTGGAAATGGATAGTGGAGTTGGTTATCCTAACGATGTGAATACTTCATGCCATTGAACTATGGTATCACAGGTGTGTGGGCCCCCAACATTTTTTGTTGTTGATTTTTGGTACCTAGAATTGAACCCAGGGACTGAGCCACATTCCCAGCAATTTTTAATTTTTATTTTGAGACAGGATCTCACTAAGTTGCTTAGGGGTTCCCTAAGTTGCTGAGGCTGGCTTTGAATGTGGAATCCTCCCGACTCAGCCTCCTGAGTTGCTGGGATTATAGGCATGTGCCAGCACACACAGTTTTTTGTTTTTTGTTTTAAGAGAGAGAGACAGTGAGAGAGAGAGAGAGAGAAAGAATAAATTTTATTTAGTTTCTCATGTGGTTTCATTGCTCCGTGACTTCGTTGTATATATGATGCTGGGGTTCAAAGTGAGTCTTCATACATGCCAGGCAAGCGCCGGAACCACTGAGCCGCTACCACTCCAGCTCCCACACACAGTCCCCCCCCCCCCCAGGGCTAAGGACCAAACTTAACGAGTGCTAGGCAAATGCTCTGCCACTGAGCTAAATCCCCAACCCCCCACACACAGTTTTTTAAAGACTGAAGATATTTATAAAATACAGATCACTTTCTGTCTAATATGATTATTAAGTCAGAATATTACAAGTTCTAAAGTATGATTTGATAGCTTCTGGTAACCAAACAACAAAATTTCATTCTTTTAAGTTAACCTAGGGAGTTTTCACACATCAGATAACCATGGAGTAGAAAATCTAGCTTCTCTTCTCTCTGAACTAGTGCTTCCTGCCTTTCATTTTGTAACACTCCAGGTGTCTATATAAATTAGAAATAATTTATCATCCCATGATATAATTGAACTTGTATAGCACTTACATGTACATTATTGAGTAAAAGATTAGTTTAGTTTTGTTTTGGTACTGGGGATTGAACCCAGAGGTGCTTTACCACTGAGCTACTACCTCAGTCCTTTTTATGTTTTCTATTTTTTGAGACAAAGTTTCAATTAGTTGCTGAGACTAGCCTTGAACTTGCAATCCTCCTGTCTCAGCCTCCCAAGCCACTAGAATTAGAGGCATGCACTACCACACCAGGGTAAAAGATTATTTTCTTCGGCTATGTTTTATATAAGCAGTATTAACTTTGTAAATTGCTCAAGTGTTTTCTTTCTTTTCTTTTGAGATTATTAAAGTCTCCTTGTTTGCTTGAAAGAACTTCTGCCTCTGTGTGTGTGTGTGTGTGTGCTCGTGCACACACACACCATCAGTTATTTAAAGGCTAAAATCAAGAGAAACTACTTTATCATACAGTGAAGTTGTCTCCCTCTCTTTTCTTTTTAGGATATTTTCTTTCCTGGATGTTGTTACCTTGTGTCGCTGTGCTCAGGTCTCCAGGGTAAGAATGACTGACATGATTACAGAGGGACCTACCTCTTCCTGGCACTGAAGATGACAGCCTCTATAGTAGGCTAACCATTTATTTTAGGTGTTACTTGTATATTGTTATATTTGAAAAGGTGTTATTTAATCCATGGCATTACCCATATGTTATTCTGACTCTTTTATAACTTATTTTCATAACATAAACAGAATATTTTCAGTGAAAAAATATTCCTAGTACATTTGATACAAACACACATGCAAATATACAATAACAGGCTCTTTTTTTTTTTTTTTTAAAGAGAAAGGGACAGTGAGAGAGAGAGAGAATCATTTTTTATTTGGTTTTTCATGTGGCTTTCAGTGTTCTAAGACTTCATTGTGTATATGGTGCTGGGGTTTGAACTCCAGTCCTCACACATACCAGGCAAGTGAACCACTGCTCCAGCCCCTGTAAGACTCTTAAGCATCTAATTCTCATGTTATTACCCACATGTTCTTTCTTTAAAAGATGATCGAATTTTTTTAAAAATCGTTGCAGAACAAATCAGTTTATTCTTGAAGTCAGTTTCTATGTTACACTTTTTTTTTTTTTTTTAAGAGAGAAAGAGAGGGGCTGGAGCAGTGGCTCAGCAGTTGCTGCACTTGCCTGGCATGGGCAGGGATGCAGGTTCGAACCCCAGTACTATGTACACAACGGAGTGTTGGAGCAATGAAAGACACATGCAAAACTAAATAAGATTGATTCTCTCTCTCTCTCTCTCTCTCTCAAAAAAAAAAAAAAGGGAGGGAGAGTGGGAATCAACTTTACTTAGTCTTTCATCTGGTTTTCATTGCCCTGACACTTAGTTGTATACACGGAGCTGGGTGTTTCAAACCCAGGTCCTTGCACATGCCAGGCAAGGTCCAGCTCCTCTACATTACATTTAACTCTCCATTTTTTTGTCAGTTAACATTGCTGTGACAAAATGCCAAGATGTCCTAATTTTATTGGCAACCACTGATAATAAAGAGTAGAATTTCCACTGTGGAAAAATTGCTTTATGAGCTACTCTAATCACTTTTGTAATAGAGGTATATGATCACTAATAAAATAACATGTATCTACAATTTGTCATCTTGTTATAAATCAGATACCAGCTTTCTGTTTGTTCATTCATTTAATAAATATTTACTAAGAGCCTACTGTTTGCCAGGTAATGATGTGATATTGCTGTACCATAAAGTTTTGTTTATCTGTGAAGGTGGACCCAAATGTACCTTCAAACCACCAGCACCACACGTAAAAAGACAACAATAGCAAAAAAATCTTAATATGGAAAAATTTCCCATCATGCTAATTTTAATTTCTTCATCCTGAAAGCCATTCTTAATGGGTTTATCAGCCATTTTGGAAATTCCAGTGATATTTGGATGATTTTTTTTCCTTAGGGGAGAGAGGGACAGTGAGAGAGAAAAGGGAGAATTAATTTTATTTAGTTTTTCACGTGGCTTTTGTTGCTCCGACACTTCATTGTGTATGTGGTGCTGGGGTTTGAACCCAGGTCCTTGTGCTTGCCAGGCAAGCGCAGTAACCCCTGAGCTACTGCTCCAGCTTCTCCCCTCTTTCTTCTTAACATGTGTTAACTTTAAGGAAAAGAAGGCATGATGCCAGTTTTCGTTAAATCTGGAGAATTGTACATTAGTAACTATTTTATTTCTTCCCCACTGTCACGGTGGTTTGAACCCAGGGGTATTTTGCCATTGACTAAAATTCCCACTCCTTTTTTTTTTTTTTTGGAGACAGGGTCTTGCTAAATTGCCCACTCTGGCCTCAAACTTGTGATTCTCTGCTTCAGCCTCCTAAGTCAGTGGAATATTCTGTTCTTCTTTTTTTTGTTTTTGTTTTTATCTTGTTTCTTTTTTGGCCTTCTTTCCTTTCTTTTTTTTTTTTTTAAGAGAGAGAGAAACAATTTTTTATTTAGCTTTTCATAGCTTTCGTTTCTCAGAGACTCCGCTGTGTACTTGGTGCTGTGGTTCGAACTCGCATACTCGCGCATGCCAGGCAACCACCGTAACCCCTAAGCTACCGCTCCAGCCCCCAATCTTTTCCTTTTCAAGACAGGTTCTCCCTAAATTGCTGTGTCTCTGGCCTCATATTTGCAATCCTCCTGCCTCAGGTACCAAGTCCCAGGGTTTATAGTATGGACCATTGTGCCAGTTTTATATTCTATTGTTTTTTATGCTTGATTTTTTTTTTTTGGTTGTTTTAATGTAAACTGAGAGGAATCAGTCGTTTCTAATTTTAGTCTGAATTCTGCATGTGTCCTGCTTCCTGGAGAAAGTAGTATAAGGAAATAAGAAATATTATACCAGGAGCTACAGCAGTGGCTCAGCAACTGAGTAACCTGCCTGGCATGCTTGAGGAACTGGGCTCAAGCCCGAGCCCCATGTACATAGCTAAGTGTCAGGGAAACAAAGACCAGATGAAAAAATAATAAATAAAATTTATTCTTAAAAGACTATCATATCAATCAGAGATATATTTAGCCTATGAATCCATTAAACATATAATCTTTAACCTTTTTTGGTGAGTACCTCCCATGGCTAACCACATAAACCATTAGAAAAATGAGGAGCTGGAGCAGTGGCTCAATGGTTGGAGCGCTTGCCTGGCATGTGTGAGGACCTGGGTTCAAACCCCAGCACCACATACACATCTAGGAGTCGGAGAAACAAAGGCCAGATGGAAAAAATAAATAAAAATTGATTCCCTCTTTCTCACTTTCTCCATCTTTAAAAAAATAAAAAAGAAAATGAAGCCATAAAAGGAAAAATTCAATTGAACTTCTGGAGAAAATCTCAGCTGTTTCTGTAATAATCACTTGCTTACCCCTGACATCTTTACATCTTTCTTGCTGCTGATTGTGTGACAGTGTGACAGTTGTATTTCTTTTTTTTTTTTTTTTTTTTTGGTACTGAGGATTGAATCCAGGGGTGCTTCACTGAATTACGTTCCAAACTCAACACTTTTAATTTTTTTGTTTTGGGACAGGATCTCACTGAGTTGCTTAGGGCCTTGCTAATTTTACTGAAGCTGGCTTTGAACTTGCAATCCTCCTGCCTCAGCCTCTTGACCCAGTGGGCTTAAAAGTGTGTGCCACTGCATCCAGTCAGACATTCTTTTTCAAATTTCAGAGAAATAGCTGTAAGTGTGATAGTAAGAGATCAGAGTCTTAATTTTATGACTCTAATATTTAAAGACTTTTGTTTATTATTTTTGTTTTGCAGTGCTAGGGATTGAACCTAAGGCCTTGCACATGCTAGGCAATTGTTCTACCATTGAGCTATACCACCAGCCCAAGACTTTTATTATTTAAATTTAACAAAAAAAGTTTTTAAAGGAAAATATAAAATGTTCTATAACAGATTAACTCCCACTGGAGTCTTTTCTCCCTTTCTTACCTCCCTTTTATTGAATAAGATGTTTGAAAATCTTAGACTTTTCCCTGAGGCCGAGCACACTGGTCCATGCCTGCATTAACAGGGACTTTGGAGGAGCCTGAGGCAGAAGGATCACAAATTTAAGGGCAGCCTGAGCAACTTAGTGAGACCCTGTCTCAAATTTTAAAAACATTGGGGTTGTAGCTCAGTGGAAGTACACCTCTGGGTTCAATCTCCCATACCTCACAAATAAATAATTAAAAATAAAGTAAACTGGAGCTGGAGCGGTGGCTCAGCGGTTTCGGTGCTTGCCTGGCAAGCATGAGGACCCGGGTTCAAACCCCAGCACCATGTACACAACTGAGTGTTGGAGCAACTAAGGCCATGTGAAAAACTCAATAAAGTTGTTCCTCACTTTCTCTGTCTCTCTCACTGTCCCTCTCTCTTTAAAAAAAAAAAAAATAATTAAATAAAATAAAATAAAATAAACTTACCGCTGAACCAAGTTGGAAGATGGAATGATGATTAATTAAAACCTGTGTGAGGGAACAAATTGGTAATGAGGAAAATATTAAATACAGAGAAATTACAGTGTCATTTCCAGTTCCAAATCACCAGGTCATATTCTCAGATCTAACAAGTGGTGCTGTAGAGAGTAGATATGTATTAAACAGAGCAGCATTCGCTATTCTGTCCTCTTCTTTTGGTTTCACCCTCATCTTGTTCCCAGTTTAGGAATAGAGCAGACTTGCTTTTCATCAGCTAAAATGCTATCTCATTTTGAGATTAGAAAGTGGAATCTTACAGTTTTAAAACAACTTCTGGTTATGATACTTACCACAACCTGCTCCAACTTTCCTAATCTAAGATCTTTTGTAGCCGGGGCTGGAGCGGTTGCTCAGTGGTTAGGGCACTTTCCTGGCACGCACAAGGACATGGATTTCTGTCCCAGCCCCACGTGTACAACTAAGTGTCAGATCAACGAAAGCTACGTGAAAAACTAAATAAAACTGATTCTGTCCATCTCTGATTGTCCATGTCTCTCTCTTTTTTAAAAAAAAATATCTTTTGTAGCCGTTAGTTTCTGTATCCACTCATTTTTGAGATAATCTCTTTGGAGAGTAAAGCATGGATCAGGATTAAGGCAGATCTATTGGGAGTTAGTGGCAGGGGCTAAGGAAATTTTTTGGTCCTTTTCAGTCAATAGTTGGTTGAACTGTGAATTTGAATGGTTTTTTCTCTTCATTTCAGCGTTTACTTATTCTGTTTCTTTTCTTCAAAATAGGCATGGAATGTTCTGGCTCTGGATGGCAGTAACTGGCAGCGAATTGACCTGTTTGATTTCCAGAGGGATATTGAGGTATAATTATGTGGTGTGTGGCCCCATTTCTCTTGCTAGTAATTACAGCATGGAATAGATTAGCCCCAGCCATGTAAATCTTATTTACCCTTGAGAGAGAAACTATTATTTTCATTGCTTCTGAATTTCATAGGAGTCTCCAAAGTTCCCAAGTGTTTCTTCAGTTTTTTGAGAACAAGTAGATTATTTCACTGAAGTAATATTAAATTACTTAAAATAATTTTAGTCAGGCTGGAGCGGTGGCTCAGCGGTTTCCATGCTTGCTTGGCAAGCACAAGGACCTGGGTTCAAACCCCAGCACCATGTGTTGGAGCAATGAAGGCCATGTGAAGAACTAAATAAAGTTGTTTCTCTCTTTCTCTGTCTCTCTCACTGTCCCTCTCTTTTTAAAAAAAAAAATTTAGTCCTGAAATAAAACTAAATTTTTGCACTGTTAGTGTTAACCTTTGTTTTATCTTTGCTCATTTACTCTGTTGTTGCTCTTGTTTTGGGGGGTTTTTTTCTTGTTGGTTGGTTTTTTGGTGGTTTTCTTATTGGGGGGGATATACCAAAGTACAGGGGTATGCCGCTATACCTGGCCCAAAATGCACATTTTAAGAATAAAATATGTTTCTGGTAGGCATGGGGATGCCTCCCTACACTTCCAGCAGCTAAGGAGGCTGAGGCAGGAGGATCGCAAGTTCAAAGTCAGCCTCAGCGACTATCGAGGCCCTCTCTCCCAAAAAAACAAAAAATGGGTGGAGATATGGCCTCAGTGGTTGAGTACCTCTGGGTTCAATCTCTAGTATGAGGTCAGGGGGAAGGTACATTTGGTTCTTGGGGAACCAGAGTTAAAAGTTCTTATGGAGAATGTAAAATGAATGAAACTAATTTCCTTTATTAAATTTTTTGCTAGATGTTTTTTTTCTCTTGATCACCCCCAAACCCGATATTTCATCTTTTAGTATAGTCTGTTATCTTCAAAATACAAAAGCATAATGACTTAAGCTCAGATTACTTTACCCTGAACTTAAACTTCCATAGTCCTTAGTTCTTTTTTCAGAAGAGTGAAAATAATAGATTCCTCATAGCATTGAAGGATTAAATGAGAATCTTTTTATTTTTTAAGTTCCAAGAGAAAAACATCCTCATGGGGGTCTACTTAAAAGCCTTACATGAACCTTCCATTATCTTTAGAAGATGCTTATTGTTTTTGTTTTTGTTTTTTTTTAAGGGAGAGAGAAAGAATCAGTTTTATTTATTTTTTCATCTGGCCTTTATTTCTCTGACACTTAGTTGTGTATGTTGTGCTGGGGTTCAAATCCGGTCCTTGTGCATGCCAAGCAAGCACTCCAACCTCTCACTGAGCCACTGCTCCAGCCCCCAGAAGGTGCTTTTAAAATAACACCTGCATACATTATACTGGATTTTGTTTTTCACAATCCTCTGATCTTCATGGATGTTAAAATGTTTAAAGCAGCACAACTCACAGAATCATTTAGCAAACTTTTAAGTGTTCCTTGAATCTCTTGCTACATGCAGAGTATTAGAGTATATATTTTGGAAAGGATACAAAGATAAATGTAATTATTGTCCTATAGTAGCTATGATTTGACCCAGATGAGCGGTATACATGCTTATAGTGCCAAAAGAGAACTAGAGAATATCATTCCTCAAAAATAATATTTTACAAGTTGAACAAATAAATAAATAAGAATATAGAGTTCAGGCATGTTTTAAGTAGATGGGAAAGCCTTCTCAAAGGAAGTTGAAATTTTCCTACTTGATGAGGTCTTTGAAACAAGTAGAAACCTTTTTCTGTTTATAAACTATCAAAAATGATGTATTCTTTACAGAAGCAGTGAGGTTGGTCATCTTTTTGTTTACCTGTTTCTTTTTATAGGGTCGAGTTGTGGAGAATATTTCAAAACGATGTGGGGGCTTTTTACGAAAGTTAAGTCTTCGTGGGTGTCTTGGAGTAGGAGACAATGCATTAAGGTAAAAACATAACTTAAAAAAAAAAAGTTATTACTAATTTCTTTGATTCAAGTAAAGAACAGCACCACTGTGTCCAGAAAAAGCTAAAGTAGGCTTTAAATCCCTAAACTGTGAAAATACAAACATGTATACATTATTTATTACACAGAACTATCAGGTAAACTGGACACAATGGCTCACAACTACAGTCTCAGAGACTTGGGAGGCTGAAGCAGGAGGATGGCAAGTTCAAAGCCAAGCCCACCAACTTGAGGCACTAAATAACTTAGAGATATCCTGTCTCAAAATAAAAATAAAAAAGGCTAGGGATGTAAAAAAAAATCAGGAAATATGATTTTAAGAAAAGATAAGAATAAGTACTTCCCGAAAACTGCCAGATTTCACATCATAAATTACTTTTTGGAACCCTGAATAAATTTATTTTGTTTTTTAAACTTTTGTTTACTCAAAAAATGGGGTAATATTAACTTTGACACAAAGTTCAGTGTTTAAGAATTTATGGTTTAGCAGGGTATAGTGGCATATGCCTGTAATCCCAGTGACTTGGGAGACTGAGGTAGGAAGATCCCAAGTTTGAGGCCAGACTTGCAGGTCTCTCAGCAACTTGGCAAGACTCTGTCTAAAAATAAAAGGGCCTGGGGATGTAGTGAAGTGATAAAGTGCACTTGGGTTCAATCCCTAGTATTTAAAAAAAAAAGAGAGAGAATGGATGGATGGATGGATGAATGAATTTATGGTTTGAAAAGAAGTTTACAGTTGAAATTTATTTATTTATTTATTTTTAAAAGAGAGGGGCAGTGAGAGAGACAGAATCAATTTTTTAATTTAGTTTTTCACATGGCCTTCATTACTATGACACTCAGTTGTGTATGTGGGTGCTGGGGTTTGAACCAAGTACTCATGCATGCCTAGTCTTTCTCACTTCCTCTCACTGTCCCTCTTCCAAAAAAAAAAAAATGCAGTGGGGAGGGAGAGAGAGACAGAGAATTAGTTTTATTTATTTTTTCATTTGGTTTTTGTTTTTTTGACACTTAGTTGTGTATGTGGTGCTAGGGTTTGAGTCCAGATCCTTGTGCTTGCCAGGCACGCACTCTTCAGCTGAGTCACTGCTCTAGCCCTGACAATTTAATTATTTATACTTACCACCTACTTTATATTATGCTAAACTATCCTTATTCACAATACTTCTGACAATAGATATGTGGAGATGTGGGGTTTTTTCCTCTACCCAACAACCAATTTTGTGATTCTATAGACAACAATTAGATATGCTATAATTCAGTTTGGTACTAACCCTAACCGCCCAGAGTTAGCTCAGACCTTACAAGCTGAGGACTCAATGCAAAGAACTGCCTGTATTTCAGGTGCCAGTTGTCAGTCCTACATTGCTATGTATCTTCTGATCATTGTGCTATAAATCCAGGGTTGCCATGACTTCCTCCTTGTGTTCAGTAATTTGCTAGAATGGTTCACACAACTTAGGAAGGTTCTTTAATTGCTATTACCATTTTTTTTAAAGAGAGAAGTAAGGGGGGGGGAGGAAACATTATTTTTTCATCTGACCTGCTTCTTGGTTGCATATGTGGTGCTTGGGTTTGAACTGTAACCACTGAACCACTGCTCCAACCCCTAATTACTATTACCATTATAAAGAATACAGATGAACAGCCAGATGAAGAGGTCATGGGACAAGATTTAGAAAAGTCCTAAGTAGAGCTGGAGCGGTGGCTCAGCAGTTATAGTGTGCTTACCTGGCATGCGCAAGGACACATGTTCAAACCCCAGCACCACATATACAACAAAGTGTCGGAGCAACAAAAACCAGATGAAAAACTAAGTAAAAGTGATCCCTCCCCCTCTCTCTCCCTCTCCTTCTCTCTCTTTAAAGAAGAGAAGAAAGAAAGAAAACCAAGCACAGGAACTTATGTCTCTGTAGTTGAAGCATCCACTTCTCCCTGCATGTGATTTATGGTTGTGTTTACCAACCTAGAAATTCTGTGATCCCCATTATTTAGGGGTTTTTATGTAGGCCTAGTTGGAGGGCCAAATATTATAGCAAAAGATACTCCTGTTCCCTATCACTGTGAAAAGTACAAGGGTCTTGGGAGCTCTATGCCAGGAAGCAGGGATGAAGACCAAAGATTTATTTCTCCTACTACATACAGGTACCAAGAACCAGTGTTACCAATATAAATGTCTTTTATTATTTTTATGCTAATTTTTCCCATTTCATTTGAAACTTTTCACTTTTTTTCCCCCATAAAGGACTTTTGCTCAGAACTGTAGGAACATTGAAGTACTAAATCTAAATGGGTGTACCAAGACTACAGACGCGTAAGTATTGTATGTTTCAGAAGGTTAGGTTATAGTCTATATGTCTGGGCTACATTAGCCTAACCTGTGATGTCTCGTCATTCCATTTACAGAATAGCTAAAAAACTTAGGTTGAGGAACAAATATACTACCTATGATAAAGGTAGTAGTATACCTATGGGATGAATGGGTAAATGAAGACTAACATAATTTAGCAGCTTTCATCTTGTTTGTATAGAGGAAAGATATTTTAAAAGAAAGAAGCAAATTTCATCTAATTCTAATGAAAGTATAATTAGAATAAGAAGCTTATTTTGAAATCCCATCTTTGATATTTAAAGTGAAACTTAGAAATTTATAGTCAGGGGACTGGAGCAGTGGCTCAGCAGTTATGGCACTTGCCCAGCATGCGAAAGTGCACGGGTTCGAACCCCAGCAACCCACATACACAACTAAGTGTCAGAGCAAGGAAGGCCATGTGAAGGACTCAATAAAAATTGATTCTCTCTTTAAAAAAAAAAAAAATTTATAGTCAGGCTGGGAATGTAGCTCAATGCACAGGGCCTAGGTTTGATACTTAGCAACACAAAAGAAGAAAATCAGTCAATATTTAAAGACCACAGTAAACAGATAATTCTATAAAAAGGTTAAGCTCTTCAACATAGTACTAAATAGTTTATGTTAATTAGTACTGATAGCAGTTATTAATGAAAAAGAAATGAGTCACTAAATGTGCTCATAACCGCTGAGCTACCACTCCAGCCCAAGAGAATTCTTGGGAATAATATTCTTGGGAATATTATTATGTATAATATTATTATGTATAATATTATTTTTATACATTGATTTAGAAACCTTTAATAGGAGAAACAATATACTAACTCCCCCACTGTTCCTCTATATAATAATTTATAAACATAATATACAATTGACAAGTTTTTTTCCCTAGGAATCCATCTTATCCAAAGATATATAGGCAAATATATATATATATATATTCATTTTTACTGTTTGTAGTAACAAATACTGTTAATTTTTTTTTCTACACGGGGATGCTTTACCATTGAGCTACAACCCCATCTATTGCTAATTTTTATAACAGCAAAGGATAGGAAACCACCCAATGTCTAACAGAAGAGGACAAGTTAAATAAAAGAAATGAGGAAAATCCATACTCTGTAATCTCCAAGAAATACTGTTAAATAAAGCAAGCAAACTGCAGAAGCCTTTGTATAATATGATACCTTTTTCTTTTTTTAAGAGAGAGAGATAGTAAGGGAAAGAATGAAAGAATCAGATTTATTTAGTTTTTCATGTGGCTTTTGTTGTTCTGACACTGAGTTGTGTACAATGATGCTGGTGTTTGAACCTGGGTCCTCTTGTGTGCCAGGCAAGCGCATAACCACTGAGCCACCGCTCCAGTCCCAATGTGATACCTTTTATAGGGTGAGAGGACTTGATACAGACATATCAATATATCAATATTTATGTTTTCAAAAAGGAACAACAGGGAGGGGGTGGTGGAGCAGTGGCTAAGAGGTTGGAGCACTTGCCTGGCATATATAAAGATATGGGTTTTAACCCCAGCACCACATACACAACTAAGTGTCGGAGAAACAAAGGCCAGGTGAAAATAAAAAAAGAAAGAAAGTAAGTTAGTTGATTCTCTCTTTCCCCTCTCTCATACTCTCGTTCTCTCTTTAGAAAAGAAAAGGGGCTGGTGCAGTGGCTCCGCGGTTGCGGTGCATGCACACTTGCACAGCATGCACGAGTACATGGGTTCAAACCCCAGGGCCCACATACACAACTAAGTGTCAGAACAACGAAAGCCATGTGAAGGACTCAATAAAAATTGATTCTCTCTGTCCCTCTCTCTCTCTCTCTCTCTCTCTCACTGTCCTTCTGTCTTTACAAAAAAAAAAAAAGAAAGAAAGAACGAAACAATGGAAATACCAACCAAAAACTAATAAAATGGCACAGTGGCGCATGCCGTTAATCCCAGCAGCTCAGGAGCCTGAGTTAGAAGGATTGCAGATTCCAAGTTCAATGTCAGCCTCAGCAATTTAGCAAGGCTCTGTACAACTTGGTAAGACCCTGTCTCAAAAATTAAAAAAGGGCTGGGGATGTGCCTCAATGGTTGAGCACTCTAGGTTCAATCCTGGGCACCAAAAAACAAAAAACACGAAGGCTATCGCATAATTCAGCTATACTGTTCCGTGGTATTTATTAAAGTCCTCATACATGCATACTCCTGTTCATAGCAACACAATTCACAGTAGCCAAGTTATAGAGCCAGACTAGGTATCCATCAAGAGATGAATGGATAAAGAAAATGTGCTGTATGTACAATAGAATTTATTCGGCCATAAAGAAGAATGAAATTATGTTGCTTGCAGTAGAATGGATGGAACTGGAGAACATCATGTTAAGCAAAGTAAACCAGGCTCAGAAAGTCACGGGTTGCATGTTTTCTCTCATAAGTGGAAGCTAGGGTAAAAAAAGGGGATCTCATGAAAACAGAAAGGAGACCAATTGGGCAAAGGAAGGAGATCAGAAAGAAGGGGGAGGATAAAGCAAGAGGAAGTACTGGGGAATGAAATTGACCAAATTACCTTATGTGCATGCATGAATAAGTCACAGTATATGTAATTATTAAGCACTAAATTTTTTTTAAAAAAAGAACTCTGCATAGCTGGGTGCAATGGTATACACCTATAATCCCAGCAACTAGGGAGGCTGAGACAGGAGGAGCATAAATTCAACGCCAGCCTTAGCAACATTGCGAGGCCTCTTTAAGCAACTTAGCAAGACCCTGCCTCAAAATTAAAAATAATAATTATTTAACCAAGCATGGTGGCACACACCTCTAATCCCAGCAACTCAGGAGGCAGAGGCAAGAGGATTGCAAGTTCAAAGTCAGCCTTAGCAACTTAGCAAAACCTGTCTCAAAATAAAATATATATAAAGACTGGTGATATGGTAAAGTGTCCCTGGGTTCAATCCCTGCTATAAAAATAATAGTAATAATAATTTAGAAAAAGAAAAAGGACTGGGGATGTGGCTCAGTGGCTAACAGCCCCTGGGTTCAGTCCCTAGTGTGTATTATGTATGTATGTATAAATAAATAATTGAATAATCAAGCATCTGTCTAATCTCATCTATAATCTATCTGTATAGATCTGGCTGAATGGCAAACTGCACAATTTATACCCAGAGCTGAGCAAAGAATATACAATGAAGAAGGAATTATTACTGGGAAACTTTAAAGAATTGCCATAGTTTATTAAGGTTGGGTGAGGTTCTAACATCCAAAATAAAAAATACCTAACTCTTAACACCTAGGACATTTAATAGACTCTAGAAAGGTCACACCTTGTTAAGTGCTAAACAAGGCCTGTTCTAATTAAGTTTTTAAAAATCCAGAAGGGTCAGATCTATATCCACAGCTAACTTAATTGTCTACCAAAACAAAACAATACTTTTTAAAGGAAGACCACAAAATCAGTCACCCAACAATATAACATATGGAATATTTAGCATTTGGCCCCAAAATATACAAGACACATAGCCACTTGTAATCCCAGCAGCTTGAGAAACTGAGGCAGGAAGATTGCAAGTTTTAGGCCAGCTTGGTCAACTTAGTGAGATTCTGTCTTAAAATCAAAAAATAAGTGGCACTGGGGATGTAGGTGAGTGGTAGAGTGCCTCCACGTTCAATCCCCAGGGCCACTACCATAAAACAAAAATAACAACAACAAAGCATGCCTGCAATCCCTTCAACTCAGGAGGCTGACTTAGAAGGATTGCAGGTTCAAGGCTAGCCCCAGCAATTTAAAGAGACCCTGTCTCAGGGTTGGGAATTTAGCTCAGTGGCAGAGCGCTTGCCTAGCATGCGCAAGGCCCTGAGTTCAGTCCTCAGCCCTGAAAAAAATAAATAAATAAATAAAGAGACCCTGTCTCAATAAAAAACAAAAAGGACTGGGAATGCAGGTCAATGATAAAGCACCCCTGGGTTTGGGTTCAATTACCTGTGCCCCCCCCAAAAAAAAGACAAGATATGTAAAGAAGCAAGAAAATATTACTCAGAACCAAAAGGTAAAATTCAGTAGAAACAGACCCATGTCTCACAACGTAGCTCAGTGGTGGAACTCTAGCCTAGCATGCTCAAGGCCCTAGGTTTAAGCTCAAGCAGTGCAAAAAATAAGTATGTGTGTGCATGTACACACATACATGCGTAAGCATGTGTGCAGCTGTTTTAATGTATGTTGAGAGAGAGGCCACTTACAACTGAGTCTTTACTGTGTAATTCCACTCCTTGAAATTCTTTTTTTTTTTTTTTTTTTTTGAGGGGGGAAATATTAGAGATTGAACCCAGAGGTTTTCTCCCAGTGAACTACATCTCTAATCTTTTTCATTTTTGCCGGGGGACAGGATGTCACTAAATTAGCCTGGCTGGCTTAGAATTTTCCATCCTCCTGCCTCCTGAGTCACTGAGATTACAGTATCCAGCTCTCCTTTCTTTTGAATGAGTTTACTGAGGATTAGTTAGCATTTCTTCTTTCAACAGCTAATGGGCCAGGTATAGTGGTGCATACCTATAATTACAGCTACTTGGGAGACTGATCAGGACGATCACAAGTTTGAGGCCAACCTCAGCAATTTAACAAGGTAGTAAACAACTTATCAAGACCCTGTCTCAGGAGCTGGAGCGGTGGCTCAGCAGTTTTGGCGCTTGCCAAGCATGCTTGAGTATGTGAATTCGAACCCCAGCACTACGTACACAATGAAGTCTTGGAGCAATGAAAGTCACATGAAAAACTAAATAAAATTGATTCTGTCTCTTTCATTGTCCCTCTCTCTCTCTCTTTTTTTTTTTTTTTTTTTTAGAGGATAGTGAGAGAGAGAGATGGAGAGAATCAATTTGTATTGAGTTTTTCACATGGCTTTAGTTGGTCTGACATTTAGTTGTGTATGTGGGTGCTAGGGTGCATGCCAGGCAAGCGCCATAACCACTGAGCCACCACTCCAGCCCCTGTCCCTCTCTCTTAAAAGAAAAAGAAGAAGAAGAAAAAAAAAAAGACCCTGTCTCAGCACTTGGGAGACTGAAGCAGAAGGATCAAAAATTCCAGGCCAGCTTTAGCTGTTTAGCGAGACTCTGAGCAACTTAGTGAGACACTGTCTCAAAAATAAAAAATTAGGGCTTGGGGATGATGTAGCTTAGTGGTGAAGTACCCTGGGGTTCAGTCCCCAGTACCAAAAAAAGAGGGGACTGGATTTTAAATCATAACCAGGTGGGATTTATCCCTGAAATAGGACCAGATAAGTAAATATTTTATAGTTCCTGACTCATAATCTGTTGTAACTATGTCAAGTACAGTTATAAAATTGGCCATATATAATACATAAATAATGCAGGGCTATATTTTCCAATAAAACTATTTTTGAATATTTAAAATTTGAATTTCGGGGCGGAGCGGTGGCTTTGCAGTTTTGACGCTTGCCTCACATGTGCAGGGTCATGGGTTCATACCCAAGCACTACATACACAATGAAGTGTCTGGACAACGAAAACCAAATGAAAAACTAAATAAAATTGATTCTCTCTCTCTCTCTCTCTCTCTCTTTCTTTCTGTCCCTCTCTCTTTAAAAAAAAAAAAGTTGAATTTCATATGATTTTTATTTTATGAGTGTTTTCTTTTGCCTTTCAACCACTTAAAAATGTAAGAACCATTCTTGTTTTGTGAGCCATATAAAAATAGGTCTCAAAAACAATTTGCTGACCTCTGGAGTAAAGGACAAAAACAACATGATTATCTCAGTGTAATTGATGGCCTCCAAATAATCCACACCTCCTGGTATTTAAATCCTTGTATAATCCTTTCCCCTTCAGAGTTAACTGTCCACAGTGGCTCATTTCTAACAATAGAATACTGCAAGAGAGATTGGATGATCCTTTTGAGATTAGGTTACAAAAAAGACTACTTTCCTGCTCTGCTTTCACTTGGGCTCTAGCTATCAGGGAAGCAAGCTGCCCTGTTATGGTACCTCTGTGGAGAAGCCAACATGACTAGGAACTGATGTTTCAGCTAATAGCAAGAACCTAAAATCTACCAAAACTCAGGAATAAGCCTAGATTGGATCTTCAGAGGTCTGCCAACAGACACCTACATAAGAGTAGAAGGGGATCTAAATCTAGTTAACCTTTGAAATGATTGCATCCAATGTCCTGTACTTTGATTGCAGTCTATCAGAAACCCTAAATCAGAGGTGCCTTGCTAAGCTGCCTTGCTAAGTTGCCTATTTCCTGACCACAAAGACTGAAATAATACTAATAATGCTTATTGTCTTAAACTGGATTGTTTTAGGGTGGTTGGTTACGCAAAATATATAACTGACATATTATTAGATACAGAAAGCAAATCACAAAATCATCATACATTCATGGTAAAAACAGATGATTACAAGGAAATTTCCTCAACCTAATCAGAGGTGTCTATGAAAAACACTACTAACATCCTGCTTAATGGTAAAGACTGAATGCTTTCTCACTAAGATTAGAAACAATCACTATGGTGCTGGAGTGGTGGCTCAGTGGTTATGCGGTTACGGCACTTGCCTAGCATCCATGAGTACACAAGTTTAAACCCCAGCACCAAGTACACAACTAAGTGAGCAACTAAAGCCCTGTGAAAAACTAAAAATTGATTATCTCTTTCTCTCATTTTCCCTCTCTCTTTAAAAAAAAAAAAGAAAAAGAAATAATCGCTACACTTATTTGGTGCTGTAGATTGAACCCACTTCCTCTCGCATGCTAAGCACATACTCTACCTCTGAACTATATCCTCAGCGCAACCACTCTTGCTCTTCGACACTGTATTGGAAGATCTAACCAGTACAACAGTTTTTTTTTTAATGCATACTGATAGAAAAGAATGGAGTAAAACTTTAGTTGCAGATAGCATAATTTATAATTTTTCTGTAACAAACTTATAAACCACCAAAAGATGCTATAATTCATAAACAAGATAAGCTAATTGGATGTAAGATCAGTATATAAACAAAAAAAATCTGTTTCTATACATTAGCAACAAGCAATCCAAAAATGAAATTTAGAGAATAGTTCCATTGCCAGCTGTGGTGGTACATGCCTATAATCTCAGGGACTCAGGAGACAGAGGCAGGAGAATCACAAGTCTTTTGAGGCCAGTCTGGGTAATTTAGTAGAACCCTGTCAAAAAAAAAAAAAAGACAATGTAGCTCAGTGATAGAGCACCACTGACTTGAATCTAGTACCACAAAGTAAAAAAGAAAGGAAGATTAAAAACTACTAAAGTATTTACAGGTGGAATAATAAGTCTGGAATTTGCTTTAAAATGCTAGAGCAAAGGGGAATAGATAAAATAATTGAATTTTTTTCTAATGTAAAAAAAAGGCCTGGTGTTAAAGGGCTTGCCAGGCAGGAGGATCCAGTTTCAACCCCCAGAACTGCTATAATGATAATAATAATAATTCATAAAGGAGAATATTATGTAACTTCTTTGGCCCAATACTAGTTCATCTTTTTATATCTTGCAAAAATCCACTTCTTTCCTTACTGCCACATGAAAGTTTATCCTGAAAAGATATTTAAGTGAAAGAGCAGAAGCAAAGCTTTTGGTCCTCATAGTTGACAGTATACTAGCAGGAACCTGTTAGCATTCTGGTGTTCCTGGATCTGCAGAGTACACATGGACCCCTTACAGTTCATGTAAGTAGTAGTTTGCTGTTAACAGCCGTTAACATTTCCAGATGTAAATGAAGCACCATTTTCCTCTGATGTAAATTCTTATACATCCAGCCTTTTTTTATGAATGGTATCTGCCTCTTCTTCAGTGGGGAAAGGACCTAAGATTTGTATTGGGGGGATATGGGAATTTTTGAGTTCTGATATGTGTGTGTGTGTGTGCATGCATGTGCATGTCCATACACACATACACACACATACATTTGTAAGTAAATGTGTATGATATAGTAAAGATGTGTTCTTATTTTGTTTATTCATTTCTTTCTCCTTTCTCCATTTTCAGTACATGTACTAGCCTTAGCAAGTTCTGTTCCAAACTCAGGCACCTTGACTTGGCTTCCTGTACATCAATAACAAACATGTCTCTCAAAGCTCTGAGGTAAATTTCTTATAATAAGCATGTCCATTAATAAATACTTTTTTAAAAATAATACATGAAGTTGGAATTGAGGGTAACCATGCATCATGTATATATACTGCAGTTTCAAATAGATCTTTTATTTTACCACATACCCAAATTACAGTTACAGTTATTCAAGTGAAATGACTAGAGTTAACCAGAATTTCTGAACAGAGTAGTACAGTTAATACCTGAAAGATTAGATTTTTATAAGGGCTTAATTTCAAAAAAAGAAAATGGCATATATCATTATGGCTTAATGATTAAAATATGGTTCTGGGACTAGCACAGTTGCCCTGTGGTTGGAACACTTGCCTGACATGTGAAAGGGCCGGAATTGAGCCCCAACACCACAGATACAAGTAAGTGTTGGAGAAACAAGAGGCCAGATGGAAAAATAAATAAAATTGATTCTCTCTCTCTCTGTCTCTCTCTCTCTCTCTCAAAGATAAATAAATAAATAGATAAATAATAAAATAAGGTTCTGGAGATAGGTTATTAACCAGGTACTTTGGGTGAACACGGTCTTTCTGAGCTTTTCCTTATCACCTCATAGCATTGTTACTCAGATTCAACAAGATAATATTAGGCTGTCCTCTTCGGTGATGTTTTATTAAGCTGTTTTAATTGCTATCCTATTCACTCTGTCAATGGATTAAAACCATCTGCCACCACCACCCCCTAAAAAAGAGATAATATTAGGCTGAACTATAAAAAGTTGTGCTGATAATAGTCAATAGATTTGTGTCATAAAAATAACTTCAAACTAAGCATAGTGGTACACGTCTATAATCATAGTTACTTAGGAGGCTGATTCAGGAAGATAGCAAGTCAAAGGCGAGATGGGCAACTTAGTGAGAGACCCTGTCTTCAAAATAAAAAAAAAGCCTGGGTCTGGGCATTGTGGCACATGTCTGTAATCCCAGCAACTCAGGAGGGTTGCAAAATTGAGACCAGCCTCAGCAACTCAGCAAGACCTTATGCAACTTAGTGAGACCTTGTCTCAAAATTAAAAAAAAATAAAAGTGTTGGGGATGTAGTTTGGTGTTAGAACACTTACCTAGCACATACAAGTCCCTGGATTCAATTCTTAGTACCAGCAAAAAACAAAAACAAAACAAAATTTAAAAAAAAACAGCTTCATGTGATTCAGCCTAATACATAGAAGTGCTTAAAAAGCATTCCTGGGGGCTGGAGCGTGGCTCTGTGGTTACCGTGCTTGCCTGGCATGTGCGAGTACTCAAGTTCAAACCCCAGCACCACGTACACAGCAAAGTCTCAGAGCAGCAAGAACCTCATGAAAAACTAAATAAAATTGATTCACTCTTTTCTCTCTCTCTCTCTCTCTCTGTCCCACTTTCTTTAAAAAAAAAAAAAAAAGCATTCCTGGTATATGGTAAGCAATTAATAACTGTTAATTATGTTAACGTTCATATATTTTTTAAAGTACCTTTCGGAAGGTGTATCTTAAAAGGAAGGTGAAATGCTTCCATTCTATGTGAAAAATTACTTTATTGAGCCTTTAATAAGTGACTTATGGTCCCATGTGTTGGTTGTACTTAATGCATGTTAAGAATAAAGTTAGTTGTTGGGGCTGGAGCAGTGGCTCAGCGATTGCAGCGCTTGCCTGACATGTGCAAGGACGCAGGTTTTACATGTACACAATGAAGTGTTGGAGCAACAAAAGCCACACAAAAAACTAAATAAAATTTATATTCTCCTTCTCTCTCAAAAAGAAAAAAAGAATTAAGCTATTGAAAAAGCATAAATAGATTTAGTTAAGTAGAGTATAAGTAATATAAAATTATGGCTCCTAGCCAGCTGTTTGGTATAATCCTGTTTCCCTAGTGACTGGGGAGGTGCCAGCCTCAGCAACATAGCAAGACCCTAAGAAACTTAGCAAGACCTTGTCTCAAAAAATAAAAAGGACTGAGGATGTAGCTCAGTGGTATAGTGCCCCTGGGTTCAATTTCCAGTACTCGAAAAATAAAAATAAATAAAAATGTGACTCCTTTTAGACTTTCCCTGTGAATATTGAGCAACATACATATCTAAAAGTATTTGCCATGTAAGGTAATGAATATGATAACATTTATAAAATGCTTGAAAGCCTTAGAAAGTGTATAGGATAGACATTTTTAAAAATATGAAATATAAAAAGTTGTCAAATTCAAGAGACTGATAATGCTGCCAGGAGAGGTAATTGAATAAGATATTGTAATTACTCTTAACTTGCTCAAAGTCAAATGGGAGAAAAAGACTTCTAAATTTATATTACTATGTAATAAATTTGTGATAGGAGTGAGCACCTCAGTTTTAGAAGAACAGAGAAAGGGCTGTGGCTAATCTTGAACCAAGAGGTTTAGATAGGCTTCCTAAAGTGATTTGCATGGAGTCAAATTAATAATATTGAAGAATGAACTTGAACCTAGATCTCCTGGCTTTATTTTTTGGATCTTTTTGATATGCAGGAATATTTAAAAGTTTATGGCTGGGGGTGTGGCTCAGTGGTAGAGTACTTGTATAACATGTGTAAGGCCCTGGGGTTTGATCCCTAGTACTGCAAAAAAAAGAAAGAAAAGAAAAAGAAAAAAAAAGCAACTTCCATAAAAATTATGCAGTGTTTCCAAAGAATACTTGCAATTCTTTCATTGTCCAAATGTGAAACTAAGCAGATGAGAGTAGAAGGGATCAAGATGAAACTATTTTGAACTCAGAAAATTCAACATAATACACACTCACTTCAGTCTGGAGAAACAATATTCTAGAAATGTCCCAGACAAGGAAATTTCAGAGCCTTTGTAATTTCTTAAGTAAAGGTTTAAAAGTTCTCATTATTACTTTGATAGTGATAGAATTACTTGATGGACTCAGAAAGAGATCTCTGACCTCCACGAGATATCCATTTAACTCAGGGGTTCTTCTGGGGGAAAAACAGCAACATGGGGAACCCAAGCTGGGCATCCATGACATGGCATTAGCCGTGGATAACTAAGTATATATACATTTGTTCTTTTTTTTTTTCCCCCAGGGCTGAGGACCGAACTCAGGGCCTTGCTTGTGCTAGGCAAGCACTCTGCCACTGAGCTAAATCCCCAACCCCTACATTTGTTCTTGAATGTTTGATAATGTTTCCCCCTCAATTGTATCTCCATATCCATCTAATAAAAAAAAAAGAATCTCAAGTGAGCCTTAAAATTGTTTAGGTACTATCAAGAGTTTAAAATAAAAGATAATTGCCAATACCAAAAAAAAAAAAAAAAAAAGAATTACTTGATGGAGAATCTGGGTTTGAATCTGAACTATTTTTAATTACTCTATAAACTTGAATAAGTTAATTTCCATGTCCTATCTGTAGCTAAAAAACAATATTGTGCTTTGCATTTATTATTTAAGCTGTATTCGAGATGATCCTGCTGGTGATAAAGTCCTATATGAACACTGCAAAAATGAGTGTCTTTGGAATTGGAAGTAGTGATATGCTTGTCTCTTTTTTTTTTTTTTTATCCTAAGTGAGGGGTGTCCACTGTTGGAGCAGTTGAACATTTCCTGGTGTGACCAAGTAACCAAGGATGGCATTCAGGCACTAGTAAGAGGCTGTGGAGGTCTCAAGGCCTTATTCTTAAAAGGCTGCACACAGGTAATACTCCATGCAATGCTTGTGAAAGTCAGAGGAAAGAACCATGAGCTCTTTGTAGTCATCACCAAGATGTTTGTCTTGAGGGAAATGTGAGTTGTATGTATTTTAACCCAAAGATATTTGCTTACCAAAGATATTTTCCTTAGTATCAGATAATGAGAAAAATTAACATCTGACCAAAGATAAATTGTGGGAGGGGCAGAATGGGGAGATAAACTAATACTGAGGCTACACCATAGGCAAGAAGGGTTTCATGCAGTTTGATCTGTACCAAAATGAAAATTTCTTTACTTCAAACTGGATAAGCAAAAAAGGCAGTCTTGAATATTTCATGTTGTTTAACCACCAGGAATTGTTTTTAAATATGCCAGGTATGCCACAACCTACAATTTATAGTACTGATACTTATCTCCTGCCAGTCACATCACAAATCCAACATATTTTATCTTTAAAATTTTATAGTCTTGACTGGGTGCGGTGGTGCACACCTGTAATCCCAGCTACTCGGGAGGCAGAGACAAGAGGATGGAAAGTTCAAATCTAGCCTCAGCAATGTAGTGAGGCCCTAAGCAACTTGGCGAGACCATCTCTAAATGAAATATAAAGGGGTTGGGGATTTAGCTCAGTGGCAGAGCACTTGCCTAGCATGTACAAGGCCGCGGGTTTGGTCCTCAGCCCTGAAAAAAAAAAAGAAATATAAAAAGGGCTGGGGATGTGGCTCAGTAGTAGCTTGCTTACCCAGCATGTATATAAGGCCCTGTGTTTGAGCCCCCCACATACACACACAATTATAGTCTTGCCAGGCACAGTGGCACACACCTGTAATCTCACCTACTTGGAAGGCTGAGGCTCTCCACCTCAGCCATCCTAGACAATTTAGCAAGACCCTGTCTCAAAAAAAAAGAGGAAGGTGATATAGCTCAGTGGTAGAATGCCCCAGGGTTGAATGCCCAGTATCATTATAGTGTCCACTGCAGTCTTAGTGTTTTACAGTGAGGAAAGAAATTGACCAAATAACACCTAATGATTAAGAGTAGATTTAAGAGATTTCCCAGCCCGGCTGCTAGGTGAGGACTCAGCTCCACTGGAGGGTCATGGGTTGGGTTTCGGGACTCAATATGGGAGTGCTTCCAAGACGTAAAGATATCCCACCGTGGGTAAAAGTTCCTGAAGACCTGAAAGATCCAGAGGTGTTCCAGGTCCAGACATGACTGCTGAAGGCTCTGGAATCTTCAGAGCTCACCGAGGTCCTAGTTTATGGCTCCTACATGTTTAAGCTCTGGACCAAGTAGATGCTTCAGTCCCTGGCTGAGTGGCACCACCAGCGGCAGGAGCAAGGAATGCTCAAACTTGAGGAAGCCCTGAAAGCCCTGGAACTAAGCCCCTGGATGAATTGAAGCCAATTTCCAGCCAGTGTGACCGGGACCAGGATGTAGAGATTGTGGCCAGAGTTGGAGTGGGTCTGCCTTGGTTTAAGCTCTGGTATAACCTCTACAGTCAAAGGAATTAGGGGGAAAACCCCAGATATTTTGGGGTCTGTTTTTCCCTGAGACCTGATGTGAATTTCTCTAAGGTTGGTAACGAATAAAGTTTTAAGTAAGTTAAAAAAAAAAAAAAAAGGAGTAGATTTAAGCCCAGTCATGGTGGCACATGCCTGTAATCCCAGTTGCTTGGGAGGCTGAGGAAGGAAGATAGAGTTCAAGTTCTGGGCAACTTAATGAGACCCTATCTCAAAAGGGGAATTTGGGATGGGGGACTTAAATGTGATTGATAAAGTATGTCTAGTCTCTCTCTTATTTTGTTAATGCTATGGAATCTGTACGTTGGATTCCTCTTTTACCATTGTAAGAAGAATTTTGTTATTCAGTATTGATCTTTGGATGTATGACTACCCTAAGACAACTTGAGCTTCTAGTTATTTATGGAATCCTGAAAAAATATTGATTGGAATGAATCATTATGATTAATTTCTTACCATCTGGTCTCAGCACTATAAGCATGCCGCTGATCTGACAACAAATACACACAGTTTTCCTTTCTTGGGTCTCTGTCCCAAAAATTTGTTTTTAAATACTTTATAGGTGGTATAGAAGTGTGAAAATCATTTGAGCTTAATAAATCATCTGCAAAGTACTGTGAAGTATAAAAGTGTACTTCATTTATCCAAGGTAGAATCCATAAACATTAAGCAATAGTTATTTCATCTTTCTCTTGGTTTTGTGTTAATAATGTGAATTTGATGTGGTAAGAACTGATTTTTAAAATACTGATAAATATTTCTGGTTCATTGTTCCTTTGAACATTGAGAATGTTTTGATGAATGTGTACATTCTTTAATCTTCCTTCTTTAAAACAATATCGGTAATAATTTTTTCTTGTTTTTTAACTTTTGTAGCTAGAAGATGAAGCTCTCAAGTACATAGGTGCACATTGTCCTGAACTGGTGACCTTGAACTTACAGACTTGCTTAGTAAGCATCCCTTCCTACAATGCTTCTGTGTTAGTAATTCCTTTCAGTAATATTGTTAAGAATTTCATCAAGACTTTTCCATTACAGCCCTAGGGAAACAATAAACACAAAGATGACTCTTATCTACTTAAGAAAAACTGTTTACTTCTTTTTTTTTTAAGAGAGAGAGAGAGAAAGAATCAGTTTTGTTTATTTTTCAGTCTGGTCTTCATTTCTCTGACATTTAGTTGTGTATGTGGTGCTGGGATTAAAACCAGGTCCTCACACATGCAAGATAAGTGTTCCAACTGCTAAGCCACCACCTCAGCCCCAACTGTTTACTTCTTCTTTTTTTTTTTTTTTTAAGAGAAGGACAGTGAAGAGAGAAAGAGAGAAACAATTTTTATTTAGTTTTCCATGTGGCCTTTGTTGCTGCGACACTTCATTGTGTACTTGGTGCTGGGGTTTGAACTCAAGTACTCATGCATACCAGGCAAGCACTGAAACTGCTAAGCCACTGCTCCAGCTCCCCCAGCTGTTTACTTCTTAAAAGTAAACTTCAGTATTTAAAATTACAGTCAAAAAAAAAATTACAGTCACACCTTATAACCAATTATTATCTATTAGTGGGTTATAAGTAAGGGAAAACTCTGACTTAAAAATTATAAGCAGTCTGGGTCAGTGGCCCAGGCCTGTAATCCCAGCTACTCAGGAGGCTGAGACAGGAGGATTGCAAGTTCAGAGTCAGCCTGGGCAATTAATGAAATCCTGACTTAAAATAAAAAGGCCTAGAGATATAGCTCGGTGATTAAGTGTTCATCTGTTTTGGTTTTGTTTTTTTTTTTTCTTTTTTGAACACTTAATTGTGTATGTGGTGCTAGGGTTCAGACCTGGGTCCTCATGCATGCCGGTCAAGTGCTTCAACCACTGAGCTATCACTCCAGTCCTCCCTCCTTGTTTGATGATCAGAACTGGAAAGCACAGAGGTTGTTTAATTTATAAGTGATAGGGGCTGGAGTGGTGGCTCAGCGGTATTGCTCCTGTCTGGCATACGTGAGGACCCCCCTGTACCACATGCACAACTAAGTGTGGGAGTAATGAAAAACAGATGAATAAATAAAATTGATTCTCTCTTCTCTTTAAAAAAAATATGAGTGATGTATAGAGGCCACATTTTATGCACTTTAAGCTACCCACCCTTCCACCTTTAAAGGTGCTGATAATTGAATTGAAAGAATGACATCCCCCTTTTGTTTTATTTTGTTTTTTGAGTGGGGTCTTACTGTATTGCTCAGATTGGTCTTGAACTCTTGAGACTGAGTGATCATCCCAAGTCCTCAGACTAGAGACATGCACAACCATACAAGGTTCCCTCCTTTTAGTCTACCTGGAGTGGTGACTTGGAAGTCTCAGGCAGGGTGGGTTACAAGTTCTGGGACAGCCTCAGCAACTTTATTCTGACCATCCTTTATAATCTGTATGTGTGAACATGTACATATCATTCTTTTTTTTTTTTTTTAAGAGAGAGGGAGAGTGAGAGAGAAAGAGAATTTTATTTAGTTTTTCATCTGGTTTTCATTGCTTCAACCCTTAATTGTGTATGTTCTGCTGGGGTTCAAACCTGGGTCCTTACAGATACCAGGCAAGCGTGATAGCACTGAGCCACTGCTCCAGCCCCCTGCCTATCATTCTGATAGCCAAAATTTGCCTGAGTTCATTTATAAAGCTGAAATGTTTACCTGCACAGAGTAAGCATAACAGTTATAAACATGGTACTATCATTTTAGAGCTCTAGAAAAAAACCTGTCCTGTTCCAAAACATAACTAAACTACCTAACTGCGGTCTTTGATTCTTTCCCCTTCTTGACTACTTTGAAAACATAATTTACTATTTTTTAATTTTTTAGTACTGGGGATTGAACCCAGGAGCACTTAACCACTGAGCTACATCCCCAGTCCTATTCTTTTAAATTTATTTATGTTTTATTTTGAGGCAGGGTCTCACTAAATTGCATAGGGCCTTGCTAAATTGCTGACACAGGCTTTGAAATTGAGGTCCTCCTGCCTCAGCCTCCGAGGTCTCTGCGATTACGCACATATACCATCACACCTGGCAAATTTTACTAATGTTAATTAAAGTACAGGCAGTATGACTTTCCTCAGTACTATCATGTAGACTTTTTTTAAGCTCTAGAGATATCTCACTGTGCTGAATTCCCAGCTCAGATGATCTTCCAACCTCAGCCTCCTGAGTAGGCGGGTCTATAGACATGTAACGCTGTGTCCAACTAGACTTTAAAACATATGGGGGACCAACCCAGATGCCTCACCCGACGATTGAATTCAAAAACTTTGGTACATATATACAATGGAATTCTACTCGGCCATTAGAGAAGATGATATTATGGCTTTTGATATCAAATGGAGATGGAAAGAATTATGCTAAGTGAAGTATCCCAATCTCAGAGACTCAAGGGCCAAATGGTTTCTCATCTGTGGAAGCTAGAATACATCGGGAAGCAGTATGTTAGACGGCTAAGCTAATAACAACTTCAAATTGTATGATTCTCAATGCAACAGGGAGATGACTCTCTAGGATACTTGGAGGCGTAGGGTGGGGGACAGGGTGGGGGGAGGGCTTAGGAAGACCACCTAGGAGACTGGAGGGTGGGAATATGGGGGAATCATCTCAGAAGGAGATCTCTGACCTCCACAAGATATCCATTTAACTCAGGGGTTCTTCTGGGGGAAACAGCAACATGGGGAACCTAAGCTTGGCATCTATGATATGGCATTAGCCCTGGATAACTAAATATATATACATTGGTTCTTTTTTTTTTCTTTTTTTTAATTTTTTTTTAAGAGAGAGGGACAGTGAGAGACAGAGAAAGAGAGAAACAACTTTATTTAGTTTTTCACATGGCCTTCGTTGCTCCAACCCTCAGTTGTGTACGTGGTGCTAGGGTTTGAACCCGGGTCCTCGGGCTAGCCAGGCAAGCGCCTAAACCGCTGAGCCACTGCTCCAGCCCCTATACATTGGTTCTTGAATGTTTGATAATGTTTCCCCCTCAATTGTAACTATATCCATCTAATAAAAAAAAAATGGAGGGGGTTGAAGCAGTGGCTCAGTGGTTATGGCACTTGCCTGGTAGGCATGAGAACCAAAGTTTGAACCCCAGCACCACATGCACAACTAAGTGTCAGAGCAACAAAGGCTATATGAAAAACTAAATAAAATTGATTCTCTCTTTCTCTCACTGTCCCTCTCTTTAAAAAAAAAAAATCATAAGAAGGGTCTGGAGTGGTTTCTCAATGGTTAGAGCACTTGTCTGGCATGCGGGAGGACCTGGGTTCAAACCCCAGCACCACATACACAACTAAATGTCTAGGAACCAAAGGCTAGATGAAAAAATAAATAAAATTGAAGCTGGAGTGGTGGCTTTATGGTGCTTGTTGGCATATATGAGGACGCAAGTTCAAACCCCAGCACCACACACACAGTAAAGAGTCAGAGCAATGACAATCATGTGAAAAACTAAATAAAATTGATTTTCTCTTTCTCTCTCTAAAAAATAAATAAAAATATTGATTCTTTATCATTCACTCTTTCTCTTAATAAAATAAAAAACATAAGAAGGAAGGGGCAGCACAGTCCCTCAATGCCTTTTTAATAATGTGGCCCAAATTCTTTTGTTCTGCTGAATCTACACGTTTGATTCCAGTTTGTCTAGTAATGACGAATTACATCATCGTTTGTGTAGCACTTTTTGGATACTTTGACCTGTATATAGACCTCATTATATTATCCTCATGGCAAAATGTGTAGCTGCCTTGGCATCCTTTTCTCTTCCCCAACACCCATGCCCAATACTGGAGATTGAACCCATGGATGCTTAACCACTGGGCCATATCCTCAGCCCCTTTTAATTTTTGTTTTGAATCAGGATTTTGCTCAGTTGTTCAGGACATCACTAAGTTGCTGAGGCTGGCTTTGAATTTTTGATCCTCCTGCCTCAGCCTCCCAATTTGCTGGGGTTATAGGCATGTGCCACCATGCCTGGGTTGACCTCCAACTTTCAAACCACCTGCCCTGATCTCCCAAGCTGTTGAAATTACAGTGTGTGCAACTGCATCCAGCTCCTTTTTATTTTTTATTTTGAGACAGTGTCTCACAAACTTGCCTAGACTGTTCTTGAACTTGGAGTTCTCCTGCCTCAGGCTTCTGAGTCTCTGGCATTATAGGCATGTACAAGGCCCAGAAACATGTAGTTTTTTTTTTTGTTTTGTTTTGTTTTGTTTTGTTTTAAGGAAAAGGGACAGAGAGAGACAGAGATAATTAATTTTATTTAGTTTTTCATATGGCTTTTGTTGCTCTGACACTTGGTTGTATATATTTATTTATTTTGGTTGCATGATATTGAGAAGATGCTGATTTAAACAGTGGATATTAAAAGTTTTATTTTTTTGCTGTTGTCTTTGCCATTTAAGGATATTGCTTAAGTAAATAGTGATGGCAGTGAAGCTTTTTAAGCCTACACAAAATTAGTGAATCTGGCAAGACAAATGGAAGCACTCATCTTGCTAAGATGTATATATGTGACTTTTTTATTGTAACATCCCTAAATATGTATTCTTTTTCATTTTAAAGTAATTTGAGGACTGGAGCGGTGGCTCAGCGGTTTCGGCGCTTGCCTGGCAAGCACGAGGACCCGGGTTCAAACCCCAGCACCACGTACACAACTAGGTGTTGGAGCAACTAAGGCCATGTGAAAAACTAAATAAAGTTGTTTAAAAAATAAAACAAAATAAAGTAATTTGAAATAATATCATTAAATAATGTAAAATTAGGGCTGGAGCAGTGAGTGGCTCGGTGGTTACAGCGCTTGCCCGGCATGTGCAAGTACACGGGTTCAAATCCCGGCACCCACCTACACAACTAAATGTCAGAGCAACTAAAGCCATGTGAGAAACTCAATACAAATTGATTCTCTCTGTCTGTCTCTCTCTCTCTCTCTGTCCTTCTCTCTTAAAAAAAAAAAAAAGTAAAATTATATCTGAGTTAAACACAACTGTTTATCTCCATAAATTAGGATGTTTTTTATATTGTAAAATTGAAACAGCAAAATAGATGCTATTGTGAGATTACAACTATCATCCATAGTTTTGTTTGTTTTTTTAATTTTGTGTGCTAGGGATTGAACCCTGGGGCACTTTACCACTGAACTTTTGTATTTTTTGTTTTGAGACAGGGTCTCCCTAAGTTGCTTGCTTAGGGCCTTGCTAAGTTTTTGAGGCTGTCCTCAAATTTGAAATCCTGTGTTACTGAGATTAGCACGCCTCACCAGTTTTATTTTTTCCTCCAGTTTCAATTTGAACTTGTTAATATGTTTATACTATTAAAATACTGCAGTTCTTTTCTGTTTTCTAGGTTTTAAAATCACTTAATTAAACCTTCCCTATTATAGCTTCTTGCCTTTGTACCAAAAGTGAGCTCAGATTCTCTTGCAAATTAAATCAAAAGAACTGGAAAGAAGAAACAAAGTGTGTTCATTTTCTTTTAGGTTTGCTGTTCAATTAATATTAAACCTGACTAGATTTCTTTTTTGGTGCTTATTTTTACAGAAGTATTATTTTTTTCCTCCTTCTGCTAAATTACTAATATCTATGGATTTTTTTTTTTTTTTTGCTCTTGTTTTTTAGCAAATCACAGATGAAGGTCTCATTACTATATGTAGAGGGTGCCATAAGTTACAGTCCCTCTGTGCCTCTGGCTGCTCCAACATCACAGATGCCATCCTGAATGCTCTAGGTCAGAACTGCCCTCGGCTTAGGTAAACATTTCTTATTTAGTGAAAAAAAAAAATCAAGAAAAAGGAACAAAAGCCTACTTCACCCATATTTATTCTGTGGAACTTTGAAATTTTAATATAGACCCTACAAAGTCACTGTCCTTTTAGATATCTATCTACTTTGTGCTTTGATTATGTATAATTGGCATGAACCAAGAGAAAACAGTCCCCAAATTCTATTAATTGCTATCCATATTAGGGGAAAAAATTAAGACAGTTATTTCATTGCTTGAGAATGAAATAAAGTGGGGGTGGTATGGTGGCTCAGTAGTTAATGTGATTGCATGGCATGTGTGACAACCAGGGTTTGAACCCCAGCACCACATACACAGCTGTGTCAGAAAAATAAAAACCAGATGAAAATCTAAATAAAATTGATTCTCTCTCTCTCCTTAAAAAAAAATGAATGAAATAAACATTTTCTTTAATTTATGCTTTCATATAATTCCTTTCTCAAAGCAGTTTTTAAAGGCTCACCCTCAGGTCATTTATATTTACTTATCATGCCGGGTACATAGCAGGGAGTATTCAAAAAGAAGCAGCAGCTTCTTTTGTGCTGATGGTCCTTTAGAACAGTCTTATTTCTCTGTGACTCCTGTTCTTTGCTCAGATATAGGATTGGCTGATTATCTACTAGGAATTCTCTATTAGTGTGTATTATAATATCAAACCCATAGTGAATATAAAGAGCACACAGCAGTCTTGTAGTAAGTTTGAATGATCCTCAGGTACCTTTTTTTAAAAACATAACTTATATAATACTTAAAAGTTAAGCATTGTTTTAGGTACTTTACAAATGCTGATTCATTTAATCTCCATAACATCATATAAGCAGTGTTGTTATCTCCACATTATAGATGAGAAAACCAAAGCACAGAAAGGTGATGTAACCTGCTCAAGGTCTCACAGCCAGTAAGTGCAGGAGCAAGGATTCAAAGCCAGGCAGTCTGGCTCCAGAGCCCATGAAACTACTTTTCTTACACATAATTATCATTGTAAAGCAATAAAATTTTCTAAAAACCTTTTTTGAGGATTAGCTTGTGATAGGCATAACCATAATTGATAAAAGAACATTTGCCTACAGTATCAAAATTCCTTAAAAGATGATAGATTTGTTGGTCAAAATTAATAATATCAGAAGCCTAGAGTAGAGTACTTCTCAGGAGTTAGGGATGTAACTGGACGTCTCTGAATATTACACATTATCCTTTTCTATTTTAAAGTAAGGGGTCTTCAGGCCCATCCTCCTGTGTGGTTCATTATATCATTAGACTGGAAAGGTTCTCAAATGTGATCATCACAGGTTAACTTACAGTTAGTTCACGCTCTCTTATTGGATACATCTTTCATTTCTGATTGCTTTTCAGTTGATTTCTTATACTTTAGTTGATTTCTTATACTTTACTTTTTTTAACTGATAGTAGATAATTTATAAGCAAATAGGTAAATGTTACTTGGTACCGTTGTGCAGTACAATTGTCACCAAACTTTTCGCAGAAAAGAGCTATTTTTGATTCCCTAGTCCTTACTTGGTGTTTAGGTTGATGCATAGCAGTTGGTAAATGGGAAAGTGGCTGCTTTCCTTTTCACTGGGTCTCCCTGGGAGCCTGTGGGAGGAGGCAGAAAGTTTTCATAAGTATGGAATTTCAAATTTGGGAGAGACCTGCAATTAAGCAGTACCTTCATTACATTTTTAAAAAGGTATTTAAATCTGAGTGAACCTACATGTAAAACGGAGAGAAAATAATTTACTTCAGTAAACAGATTAACTAAAATATAGTATTTATCTCCATTTCCTTTGTTTTCTAGGAGCAGGCTGCCCTCTGGGGGTAAGCAGTATGCCATCAAGAAGGCTTTTAATGCATTTTGGCATTAACTACAAGCTTCAATTATATTCCTCTGTGTTCTTTGATTGCATCACCCTGAAATGTGGTATTTATAGGACCACTTTATGATGAATCCACAAAAATAAATAGCAAGATCTGTATACAGATTTGCTTAGCTATTAATGTCACCCTGTTATGAAATTCTTAGAGACTAGGAAATCGTTTTCTTAAGTTCCTGCTGTTTTAATAAAACCAATTTTTAAGGACCAATAGCTTGACTTTCACTTTTTTTTTTTTTTTAACAGAATATTAGAAGTGGCAAGATGTTCTCAATTAACAGATGTGGGCTTTACCACTCTGGCCAGGGTAAGTGACTTCTGTTCCATAGGTTTATTTCCATGTGTTTCATTGAGGACTTTTATTTCAGAAGAATGAGCAGCAAGGGAAATGTAGCATGGCAGAATTAGGTGTGTGAGAAGCGGGGGGATTCTTCTATAGCTGGTCCTCCTCGGTATTCTCATGCTCCAGCTACAGACCAGCGGATGCCAGTAAGAAGACAGACTGTTCTGGAAAAGCAGATGTGCATTGGAGAACGTGACACTCCTCCATGAGACTTGCGTTCTCCACAGTTTTATAAGATGATAAATTAAACAGGTGAAAAAAAAACTTATTTGGTGGGTTATTAGTGGATGAGTGTAGTGTTGAAAGTCTGGTTTTGAATGGAGACACTTTAAAATATTTTCTATATTCTCCTGAAGATTTTAATACTTGGAATGGTTTATAAATCACTTTATGGTAATAGTATTTAAATCATACTGCCGGGTGCGGTGATGCACACCTATGATCCTAGTGGCTCAGGAGGCTGAGGCAGGCTTACAAGTTCAGAGCCAGCCTCAGCAACTTGGTGAGGTCCTAAGCAACTTAGCTTGCAAGACCCCTGTCTCAAAATAAAAAAGGTCTGGAGATGTGGCTTGGTGGTTAAGCACCTCCAGGTTCAATCCCTGGTACCAAAAAAATTAAAATAAAATAAAATTATACTGACTTTAACCCCTGTTATAAAATGGGGGAAGGTCATTTGTTTTCAGGCAGATTGATGGAGTACTAATTCAGTGAGAGCCACCATACCCAGTCAAAGGAGGACATGAAGCTTGCTTCCTTTCTTCCTAAGAAACAGTTTTATTAAGTTATTTATGATTGAAATGATTTCTGTATTGGCCCAGTATTAGTGTTCAACAAATTTATTTCCTTGGACTTATAAGATGTTAGATATTTAAATGTAAAGTAATTGAGAAATTTCACTGTGATCAAAGCATAAAATATGTGATTAACATAATCAGATAGAATGTGACCCTAAAATGATACCAACCTTGAAACACTAAAATTTCATTGATATATTTAATATAACCTCTCAGTTTTCTGGCCTTAAAGTTTTCCTGTATTTAAAATGTTTGTACTTGGGGCTGGAAAGATGGCTGAGTGGTAGAGTGCTAAGTGCCTGGCATGTGCGAGGACCTGGGTTTGAACCCCAGCACCACATACATAACTGTGTCTGAAAAACAAAAATCAGGTAAAAATCTAAATAAAATTCTCTCTCTTTCCCTCTCTCTCTCTCTCTCTCTCTATACTATATTGTTTGGTTTTGCACTTTGTAGAATTGCCATGAGCTTGAAAAGATGGACCTGGAAGAGTGTGTTCAGGTAAGATTATATATTTTTATTCACAAATACAGTGTGATAGAAACTCTTACATGTCCATTCCCTAAGCTGGTGTAGGGCACTGAAGTACCTGGCAGCACTCAGTGTTCTTCATTTATTGAGGTTCTTCATTTATTCCAGGCATGCTGGACAGAGGTGCCCATGGCATAGGTGTTAAAGAACTGTGAAAATATATGTTGTCAAGCCAGGTGTGGTGGCACATGGCTGTTATCCCAGCAGTTTGGGAAGCTGAGGTAGGAGGATTGCAAGTTTAAAGCAGCCAACCTCAGCAACTTAGGCCCTGTTTCAAAATAAAAAAAGGGGCTGGGGATGTGGTGGCTCAGTGTTGGGTACCCCTGAGTTCAATCCCTGGTACCAAAAATAAATAGATAGATAGATAGATAGATAAAATAAATAAAAAGAGGCCAAGTATCTGTCCAGATAAGGTGGTACATACCTGTAATCAGTGGCTTGGAAGACAGAGGCAAGAGGCTTGCAAATTCAAAGCCAGCCTTAGCAACTAAGCAAGACCCTGTCTCACAATTAAAAATAAAAATGGGGGCTGGAGTGGTGGCTCAGCGGTTAAGGCGCTTGCCCAGCATACGCAAGACCACGGGTTCAAACCCCAGCACCACGTACACAGCAAAGTGTCTGAACAACTAAAGCCACATGAAAAACTAAGGTTGATTCTGTCTTTCTCTCTCTCACTCTCTCATTCTCACTCACACTCTCTCACTGTCCCTCTCTATTTAAAAAAAAAAAAAAAAAGAATGGGCTGCATCCCTAATGTAGCTCAGTGGTAGAGCACCCCTGAGTTAATTGTCCAGTACTGCAAAAAATAAAGAAATGAATAATTTTAAAAATAGGCCAAATATCACAAACTTTAAATATGCCCTGATTTTATTTTAATTTTTTTTCATGGAGCCACGGAGCCTGCTGCTTTCACCCCTCCCCCCTTTTTTTTCTTTGTTCTTGCCTTTTTTTTTTTTTTAAGAGAGAGGGACAGTGAGAGAGAAAAAGAGAGAAACAGTTTTATTTAGTTTTTCATGTAGCTTTCGTTGCTCCAAGACTTCTTTGTGTATGTGGTGCTGGGGTTTGAACTCATGTACTTGTACATGCCAGGCAAGTGCTGTAACCGCTGAGCCACTGCCCCAGCCCCTGTTCTTGCCTTTTCATGAAGGCAGAAAAACATCCAGTGGGTAAAAGTAACAAAGGTTCAGATTTTTATTCATTTCAAAAACAAAACAGAATTCTGAACAAAGGTGTCCAAAAAAGAAGACTATAGCCAGATACAGTGGCAAACTCCTGTAATCCCAGCTACTCAGGAGGCTGAGGCAGTATGATCCCAAGTTCATGGCCAGGCAATATAGCAAGACCCTTTTTCAAGATAAAATTTTCAAAGGACTAGGTTTGTAGCTCTTTAGTGTTATATTTGCCTAGCATGCACAAGGCCTTAGATTCAGTCCCCAGTACCCAAAAAAAAAAAAAAAAAAAAAAATCAAGGCTAGCCTAGAGAAACCTAAATTGTTCAAGCCTAGCATGAGTGATTCTTACAGAATTGGCTTAGGTAGTCTATGAGACTTAAACCTGAAGATTCAGTTATTTGATTATGTCTAGACTAGAAATAAGAATAAAGGTATAGCCTATAGTTTTATTTAGGATTATACATAAAATAAACTTGCATGTTTCTTTCAGATAACAGATAGCACATTAATCCAACTTTCTATACACTGTCCTCGACTTCAAGTATTGGTGAGTTTGATTTTCAAGTTTTTATATGTTTATTTGGTTTAATCAAAACATATTGCTGGGCTGGAGCGGTGGCTCAGTGGTTTCGGCGCTTGCCTGGCAAGCACAAGGACCCAGGTTCAAACCTCAGCACCATGTACACAACTAAATGTTAGAGCAACTAAGGCCATGTGAAAAACTAAATAAAGTTGTTTCTCCCTTTCTGTGTCTCTCTTTCACTGTCCCTTTCTCTTTAAAAAAAAAAAAAAAAAAAAACATTGCTGGGGGCTAGAGTGGTGGGTGGCTCAGCAGTTTCAGCACTTCCCTGGTATGTGCGAGGACCCAGGTTCCAACCCCAGCACCACATACAGTGAAATGTCAGAGCAACGAAAGCTACATGAAAAACTAAATAAAGTTGACTTTTTCTCTTTCTCTCTCTCTTAAAAATAAGTGGAGGGCAGGGCTGGAGTGGTGGCTCAGTGGTTACACGCTTGTCTTACATGCACAAGGACGCAGGTTTGTACCCTAGCACCACCTACGCAACAAAGTGTCAGAGCAGCGAAGACCACATGAAAAACTAAATAAAAATTAATATTCTCTCTCTCTCTCTCTCTCTCTCTCTTTTTACTATCACTTAAAAGAAAAAAAGTTGGTGTAGTTCTGGTTAAAGGAAGACAGCTCTTGTTTTCCTCTTAGTGCCTGGCTACCTTTTTTTTTTTTCAAGAGAGAGGGATAGTGTGAGAGGGAAAGAGAGAATCAATTTTATTTAGTTTTTCATGTGACCTTCATTGCTCTGACACTCTGTTGTGTATGTGGTGCTGGGGTTCTAACTCGAGTACTTGCACATGTCAGGCAAGCACTGTAACCACTGAGCCACCACTCCAGCCCCCTGGCTACCATTTTTTGGTAAAGTATGTTTCTCCAAATTGCCAGTTTACAGAAGATCTAGGGAAACTCAGTGAAGGAAAAACTGAGATGGGAAGAGGAGAATTTGTATATTTTCTGTATCAGCGCTTGGAGCCTGAAATCTGACATGAGAGTGTGAGTTCTCTCTACCCATGAGTTATAATCCATGCTGAAGTTGTTTAAATTTCCAGAGATCCAAGGGATGAAATGGCCCAAAATATAATTGGGTTCACCTTGGGACCAAAACCAATCAAGGCTTTAC
>PVKS010012021.1:0-12535 GCA_004027875.1 Aplodontia rufa | reverse complement strand
CTAATAGCTGTAAAAATTGTTTTCAGCTAACTAATTGTTGAGTCATGCCCCTGTACTATTCAATATTTATTGCAAATACCAGGAAATTTTATGCATGAAAAGTTTGATCTCTGCTTGATTTGGGTAGAGGGTAATTTTAAATTATCTTACATTATTTATGAAGTAATTCATAGTCATTATGTGAATTTACAAAATATACTTAGAATCAGACACAAAAACATCAGTCATTGATTGCCAAAAGCAGAACCCCAGCAACTCTATTTTGCATTCTTTATTTCATCATACATGGACCTAGTGATGGCTCCGTATTCATCAGAATCAAACCAAAAAGGTTTCTGATTTTATATGTCTAACTAGAGGATTGCCAGAATATAATTCAACATCTTTCTTTGCTCTATTTGGCTGCAGAGTCTGTCTCACTGTGAGCTGATCACAGACGATGGAATTCGTCACCTAGGGAATGGGGCCTGTGCCCATGACCAGCTGGAGGTGATTGAGCTGGACAACTGCCCACTAATCACAGACGCATCCTTGGAGCACTTGAAGAGCTGTCACAGCCTTGAGCGAATAGAACTCTATGACTGCCAGCAAATCACACGGGCTGGAATCAAGAGACTCAGGGTAAAAATGACTTTATCACTCTCCATCTCTGGTGTCTTCAGCACCCTTTTTTTTTTCCCCCCTTTTTCTTTTTCCAGATTTAGATTCCTCTGTTTTTAATATTTACTTGGATGTTTAGCAAGGAGAAAAAATGGAGAGCAAATGTAAGGGTAGATAGTTTTTGCTTGTGGTTCCAGATGGAAATTTAGTAGAAAAATACCTACTGAAGGGGAAAAGTAGGTCTCCTCCCAGCAGTTTGTCCAGTAATGTCCAGAGCTTAATTATATCCCCAGAGTCAAAAAAGAAAACACATGCCAGATTTTGGTTCTAATGAAAAGAAAGGAATTATATAAAATGTTTGGTTAAATAATAGGATTTATTAATTCAGCCTGTTTTACCTCTTTATATCAAACCCTTTTCCTGAGTATTTTATTTTTTTATTTTTCTTTCTTTCTTTACTTATTTGGTACTGAGGATTGATCTCAGGGATGCTTTGCCACTATACTATATCCCCAGTTCATTTTTATTTTTTATTTTGAGACGGGTCTCACTAACTTGCTTAGGACCTAAGTGGCTAAGGCTGTCCTGGAACTTGAAGTCTTCCTCCCTCAGCCTCCCAAGTAGCTGGGACTGCAGGCATGTGCCACTGCACCCAGCTGGTTTTTTTGTTTTGTTTTGTTTTTTGTTTTTAAGAATGAGTTAGGTAGATTTCTACCTTTTCTTTTTGACCTATTCTGCATGATAGGCCCATTTATAGTCAAATGAATAGAATTTAAGTTGCCAGCAAAAAAAAATTATAAAAAAACTTGATGAATCTGTATTAGAGTATTCAGCTTAGGAGATATTTATTGAACTGTCTGCTTCACACCTACTGGAGGGAAGGCACTATGCTTAGCTTGGCCCCTGAAAAATCCATGTTGACCATGTGGCCTTGAGTAAATAAAGGAGCAAGAGGTCTAGTTCCCTTTTCATTCAGAGAGGGCTGAGAACTGCAGTGGGGAGGTCTTTAAACAGGAAAGGGACAAGCCCTTCCTGGCCCATTTACATGAGTCTTCCTGAACCTACCTGGGTGACTGGAATCTCTTCCGTCTTTGAATCCTGAGGAGATGGGTTTGTTATTGGTTCTTTAAATCACTTTGTACTTTTCCACTTTAATTTTTTTTTTCCTTTTTTTTCCTCCTTTTTTTTCCCACTTTAATTTAACAACTTATATACACATCTGGACTACAACTCCCTAAAGACAGTATTCTCATCTTGACCATCTTTGAACCCCAATCACTTGATAAGTAACATTGCCTTGAATATAGTTTTAAGTATTCAGAAATATTAATAAAGACTGGAAGCATATATGAGAAGATATTATGCACAACAACTTGAAATTATTTTAAGCTTGCATAGCTTCTTCCAATTATGGGTCTCCCTTTGAGACAAAAGAAGAAATTAATATGATGTTTCCTCCCTCTCCCCACCCCCACTTTTATTTTTTTTTTTTTGTACTGGGTATTGAACCCAGGGGTACTTTACCATGCAACTACAACCTCAGCTCTTTTTATGTTGAGACAGGGTCTTTCTAAGTTGCTTAGGGCCTCATTAAGTTGCTGAGGCTTGCCTTGAACTTGCCATCCTCCTGCCTCAGCCTCCCAAGTCGCTGGAATTACAGGTGTGCACCACCAGTTCTCCCTCTACTCCCCCACTCCCATCTCCCAGTTTTGTCACTATAAAAATAGCTATGAATTATATGAGTTGACCTGATTATTTAGAATAGCAGAGTATGAAACAAAGCCCTTGTCCTGCTTTCATGTCCGTTCACCCCCTCAGTGGTTTTTCTTAGAAGTTTTTCTGTGTGAGCCATCTATCTTAGTAATGTTTCTATCTTGTTTCAGACCCATTTACCCAATATTAAAGTCCACGCCTACTTCGCACCTGTCACTCCACCCCCATCAGTAGGGGGCAGCAGACAGCGCTTCTGCAGATGCTGCATCATCCTATGACAGTGGAGGTGATCAACCTTGGTGAACTGAATATTTAACTGACACTTCTAGAGTTACTGTGGAGTCTCTCCAGAGGATGCGACCCGTGTTCTGGGCAAGGATTACAAAGTGAGGGCAGTGTTCAGATCCCCAGAGCCACACATACATATGCGTACACACCCTCACCCCCATCCATTTTAGCTCTGTGACCATGGGACTAAAGTTTGTTCTGGCTTTATTAAGTGGATTGGTAACACTTAACCATTCCTGTTAGGTATGCCCAGAAGAAAATTTTAGGCCAAAGGAGGGGCATTCCAGCCAACCATGTTACTGCTACTATGGTTTCTTTATTTTGTTAAGGGGTTTCTTTGGGGATTTTGGAATAGTAACTGCAGTCCTCCAGGCTCAAGGAAAGCATGGAAAAACAACTTATGATGTATCCAGGGACCAGAAACAAAATTTATTTGCATCCTAGAAATGGTAGCCATCCATTGTAAGATGACTACAGAGCTTCTGTGCTTCCTGTTTCTATGCCAACATGCTGAGCATGCTCACAATGAAGGCTCATCCATTCCTCCTGTGTTTTAGTATTTGGCCCAGATGTTTCCTAAATGGCTACATTGAAATCACTGTGGCCCAAATGTGATTACTTGTTCATGCAAATTGTCACCACCTATATCACACTTATATCTCTGTCTTCCATTCTCTGTTGCTCCCTCCTGTACTGTTGCTCAGTGTGTCGCCTATTCATAGTCTGTCTGCTTACACCCAATTGTTACTCTTTTGCTGTTTTGTGTTTACAGTTTGCATTTTGGATGACTAGTTGGGGTTATCAAACATTTTTGAAAAAAACATTATCAATAAATATTTTTTTAATTCTAAATTTTACCATTAGGGGACCCTGCCTGAATCTTTGCCAGTCTGAAAGGAAACTTTTAACAAAAGGAAGAAAAGTTATAAAAAGAAATTGAGCTAAAACTATTTTGATGAAAACAAACTTTGCCTTTTGGTTTCTGTATTATCTTGTGATACATGACAATTTGCATGATGTCCCCATTATTCCCCCTGCATATTTTTCTGTCAGACTCCACTAACTTATTAAAGAAAGAGGGAAATGCATTATTAGTGAAAAGTAAATGAGAGTAGATGGCAATTCCCAAAACAGAACCTGAAAGTCCCCATCACCCAAGCTCAGATATTAATGATTAACATTTGTTCACTGAATCTAGGTGTGATCACCTAACCTGTGTCTGTGAGGTTATTTGGTTTAGCAGGAATGCTGCTAGAGGAGCCAGTCAGTTTCTTTATTTCCCCCATTTCAGCTCATCAGGGAAACAATATTTGTCATATAATTTTCAACCAGCTGTATGTCATTGTTAGCAGTATCATATCTGATATTGGTGCATCAAGGGACCTGATCTTTCAACTGTGTCTCTGCTCCAAACTTCCTCTGAATGGAATGTGAAAGTAGCCATGAAGACATGGGGGCAGCTGAAAGAGCACCTTGAGAGGCAGTAGAGTTCGATATCTGCCTAGCTTGGGCACCATGCACCAGAACTGAGTGAAGGAGTTCAGAACCCATGGTTCACAGTCCCAAAAAACTGCCCTTCCCCCCAAAAAAATCAGAGGGTAAGGGAAATAAAATTAGTTTCTGACATATAAAAAGATTTCTAAGCCCCAAGGTTAAAAACGGTGTGTAATTTTTTTTTAATTGGATGATTTAGGGGAAGGAGTCTTCTAAGACATTAATGTGCAATCCACTATGATCTTAGATCATCTTTTGCATGATCCATATTGTTAAAAGGCTTTTTTTTAATGCTAGAGGTACTAGTTGTACCAGCATGTGTAAGAAAAAGTTGATTGATTTCTTCCATTGATCAAATGAAAGGGTCCTAGAAGTCTATATTATCCATCATTATTTATCACAGTACTTATATTTTAAATCCTGTTTTATTTTGCCCTGTTAAAAGTTCCAATTTTTTTTTCATTTCTCCTTCCTTTTACCCTCTTTTCAAAGTTTAATTTAAGGAATATCTTTTCCTTTTTCCTCTCTCTCTCTCCCCCCCTCTCCCTACCACTTTTTTCCCAGTCCCATTTTGTTTTTTGAGATGGGGGTCCCCTATGTTGCACAGGCTGGTCTTGAACTCCTAGGCTTAAGTGATCCTACTTCCTCAGTCTCCCAAGTAACTGGGTCTGTGGGCTCACATCACAGCATCCAGCAGGAATACTTTATTTTTATTACTATAAACGTATATGTATGCTACTGGGGATTGAACCTACAGAGCTCTACCACTGAACTATGGCCCCAGCCCCCTCCCCTTCTTCTTCTTTTTTTTTTTTTTTCCTTTCTTTTTTTGTAAAGGCAGTGTCTCACTAAGTTGCCTAGGCTGGCCTTGAACTTGTGATCTTCCTGCCTCAAGCCTTTTGAGTCACTGAGATTAAAGGAGTGCACTCCTGTGCCTAGCAGGAATATGTTTTTTAGAGATTCACTCTCCTGGCTATACCCCGCATATAGAAATACACACATGCATCACACACTTCCAGATGTGATTGTTAAAACAAAACTAAAAGAAATATTTAGGGGCCATCTGCTCTAAAGTATTCCTGTTTTTTTTAGTGCCTGATCAAACTGGCAATAAAACCTAGATTGATCAGTGAATATGGATTTGAATTGCCTGAGTTGAAGCTATTAAGGTACTTTTACTTAAAAGTTTTGACGACCCTGTTGTTCACCAGTATATCAAAAGTCTTGAAGATGCTGTGTCTTTACAAAGGTGTACCTATATGCAGGTTCCTTGGACTTGCCCTGGCATTCATTGCCTGCTATTAAAACAGATTTCAGCCCATCTGGGCCAAGGACAAAGTTTAAGTGAGAGAGAACAAAAGTCTAGGGGATATGCAGCACTGACTTGTGGTCAGGTAGGAAACTGGGCCTATCAAGCTTATAAGAAGATACATTTAAAAAAAAATGGAACACTTCACGAATTTGTGTGTCATCCTTGCACAGGGGCCATGCTAATCTTCTCTGAGAAGATACTTTTTTTATACCAATTTACAAATTACACCATCTGATGAATATGCTAGGATTACATGGTAAGTTTTGGTGAGGTGGAAAGGGTCCTGACATCAGAATATAATGTTTCTTGTCTCAGCCTTTGGAATACTTTTTTTTTCTTTTGTGGTACTGGGGGTTGAACCCAGGGCCTTATGCATGCTAGGCAAGCACTCTACCACTAAACACCCCATTCCATTTTATTTTGAGACACAGTGTCACTGAGTTGATGAGGCTGGCCTCAAACTTGTGATCCTTCTGCCTCAGCCTCTCAGTAGACAGATGTGCGTCACCACACAGTACTTTTGAGAATTCAGGAAAACATCATGTAGGAAAAATTCCTCTTAGGAAAAGCTTATTGGTCCATTTGTCTAACTCCATAGCCACTACCAAATATGCCTTTTACAACGAAGAAATACAGGGTGAGCAGAAAAGATTTAGAATAAGTAAGAAGCTGTTACTGTAAATCTACAGGTGAGCAAGAATTGTTGCCGTGTCTCTGGAGAAAGTTCTTCAACATCCAGATCATTTCCTTTCTTATCATCCTTCTCCTAGTTTTATCTGTTACATTTTCCTTCATGGTTTGCTACATCTATGTTTTTTATATCCTATTCATCAGCCCTATTGACGTTATTCCTTCACCCACCACCACCAATTGATTTCACCATATCCTTTCCACAACCATCCTGGTCCTTTATGTAAAGCCTCCATCTCATACCCAATACTGCTGATTTATTCTCAAATGTCTCTAGCCTGGCTGCTTTGAGTCCTTGTTCTGGTCCAGGTAAGCTGTTATGGGCAGCCTTGAATTCAGTAGTTGTCAGGTAGCTTGAACCATTTTTCATTGGTTTGGCTTTGATGTTTGCTTACTGAATTTAAAAAACTGTTGGATATGAGGAATAAGGGGATCTGACTTGATTTCTTTCCAATATTTGGAATGTAAAAGCACATTGTGTTTTGTGTTAAAAATGTTTTCTCCTCCTTTTCTGCTTTCATCTTGACTAGATGTAAAAGTATTCTGTAAATTGTTTTTGTAGATTTCCAGTCTGATTTCTACATCCATTAAGTTGATTTAGTGGACATATGCATCAGAAACTTCACATATCCCTTATATCAAACGTTTTAGAGGGGAAAATGGTAAATTTTTATGATGCTTTATTTGGGACTTTATATAGACTATTTTCAATATAGTTATAATGCTACAGTAACCCATCTCTCTTATTTTTCTGTTATTATTGGTTTAATAGCCTACTGATGCTGTAGGGGACTAAACAACATATGCAGTGGAACCTGTCTTGTCTTAAAGTTCTTAAGAAGTGTGAGAGTAGTAACTGGAAAGAAGAGAGTGATTTACTGCCTGCCTGTGTGGGCAGCATATCCTTAGGTAGCAGTGTTATTGGGAGAACACTCGTGGGTCATGATTGGTCCTTGGACATGTATTTATTGCACTGAGCCTCACAGACTGCTCATACCAATGAGAGAAAGGGTCTAAAGGAAAGTAACCTTTTCTGCCTTTTCCCTCCTTGTATGCATAATTTAAGGATAGTTTCTGTCCCTGTGGTGCCTCCTGGCTGACAGATTCTTCATTGGTATGCTCTGAGCTCTGGAGCTTTTCACAAAAATATCCCTCCTCTTCTGCCTACAGTTCCAGGATCATTAACCACCTCAACCCCAAGCAATGTGAGTTTTCAAAGTCTCCTATGAGAGGCAGTATAGAATGTTTGGTTGAAAATCTTGGCAGAACCCCTAACCCCCTTAGATCTTGGGCCAAAGAATTCTAAAGCAGTAGGAAGATGAGGGGAATAGAGTCAGTCCCAGCCTCTCCTTACCTTAATTACTATCATAAGGTTTATTTGAAAGAGAAGAATGCATAAGACCTTGTCAACAGGGTATAATTGACTCAGGTAATTAGAGAATAAAATTTGGTGGCAATTGCTGTGTCCAGATTTCCGAACTTAAGATCTTTATTCTCCAGCAAAGAACATAGGCTACTTAAGCACCAGCTGCTCTAACCCTGTCTTCTTAGGACAAACTTTCTACCTGCCAGATGAGTCCGGTGTTTTCCATGAAGGTCTTCTGAAGCTTCCTGCTCAAGCCAAGTACCTTGGTACCTTGTTCAGGTTGTTTTTTTTTTTTTTTTTGACTGGGTATTGTACCTGGGACACTTAATATAACCACTGAGCCACTTCCCCATCCTCCTTTTTATTTTTATTTTTATTTTAATACATGTTCTCCCTAAATTGCCCAGATTCCCGAAATGCTTAGCTTATAGGCATGTGCTACTATACCTGGATTCCACTTTTATTCTTAGGAACATCAGTTCTAAGCCTCTGAAGCCTTTGATTCTTAGGGAGGTCAATATGTAACTTCTCACCTGAGTCTGAGTGAACCTTAGGAGTCCAAGGGAATTACACTTAATTTTCAGGAGAAAAAAAAATTTGTTGGACAAACTCACATGTGGAATGCCAGAAAATGTCCCTCTCTGTCTCACATGCTTTTTGCTTGTAGAGAGTTCAGTTGTCGGATGTTAAGTCTCCGTGTTTCCTTAGCCGGAGTGGTTTATTGCCCTTTTAGGGAAAATCATGAGGAAGCAAAACAGTGCCATGGTCCTTTTATTTTGTGTGTTTTCCGGTGTTTTATTTTCAAAAATTTGCATGGGGAAATGGTGAGGCTCAAAAGAAGGGAGCAAATCAGTTCTAGAACCCGGGGTACTTTGCCCCAGGAATAACATCTGTTCTGAGTATGTTGCCACAGCTGCCTCACACAGGGGTGGGTTTATTTCCTCTTTTTCTGATGAACTCCATGCCTTTTTTTACTGGCAAGGAGGGCTTTCTACACTTCTAACCAGCATCTTCTAGATGGGGATTGGCACCCCTGAAAGAACCACCTGGACTTCCCAGCTGCTTTTGGGCATGGGTTTAGTACCAGGACAAGAGCATGTGGACAGTAAACTAGACTCCTAACCCTAGGAAGAGATGGCAGAAATGAGTTTTCCAGTCATGTACTTTTCTTCTGCCATGGCCCCTAAACCAGGGAAATCTTTGATGTAGTGTCTTTTATTACTGTGGAAGAAAAAAACATTGCCCTACTTACTACTTAACTCTTAATTAATTCAGATCTGTGCCACACTGCTGCTCACACATATGTGTTTCTTAGCCTAATGCTTCTCGGCCACTGAAGTTATTAATTACTCTTCTTATTCTCCTTCTTCTGCTTCTTTTTATTTTATTCTTATTCTTGTATGGCACAAGAGAATGAAAACCTAAAGACAGAAAATCCTAACTTGAAAGAGTCTTTAATTGGTATCGTTTGGTTAATTACTTTACCTCCTTGCCCCAAGACAAATGATTTTTCTTTCTTATTACTATATAAACTTTAATAAGTGAAACCTTTGCTGCTACTTTCCTGGGTTTACATCAGGTTTTTCTCTTCTTAAGAATAGTTTCTTATCTGTACTTCTCTGATGACTGTTAATTTCTAATGAGTACAAAAAAGGGTGAGCCTGTGATTTCTTCTCCTACTCCCCCCCCCACCCCCACATCATACACTAACTCCTGGACCCTGTTGGCTCATGTGTAAGAACCATGGGCTCACAGGAAGCTTCCCTTGTTCTCTCTCATCGCTGCAGCCCCAGAACTGACCTCCAATAATCTATGACTACTCACTGAAGAGGGGGAGAGGCTTCTTAATTTTGCCTTTCTCCATTCCTGTTTTATTGCTCGGCCTTCAGATGCTTCCTACTCTGGCCTCCTTTTTCTCTCTAGGAATTGTTTCCAGTTAACTTGCTGCCTATATTTCCCAGCTGCTCTGCTCACCTTTGCCCACCTTCCAGTGACCCTGACAGCACAGGCCTGAGTAACATGGCCTGTGCGGAGCTCAGAGAACTGTGAGGACTACCTATGCCTGTCAGACTCTGCTTGGGAACAGAGATGGATGGGTAAATGGTGCTGTTGGAGAAATTCTTATTTTCAAACCAGGCTGTTTGATCCCTGCACCCTACCCTAACCCTTCCCCCCACTAAGAGAGAAAATGCAGAGTCGTTGGAGTACAGGGTCTGGGCCCTGCCCCCACAGCCACTTCTGCTCAGGAGTACTTCAGTGTGTGGGAACTGCTGCTTGCTTGTGGTCTCCACAGACCTGCTCCAATGCCCAGCACAGTCCCTACATTGTGTCTTAACACCAGGTTCTGTTAGGTTTCCAAGTGACTGGATTTCCACCCAATATTTTTGGCACCTGAGGATGGCGGGTAGGGAGTTTATTTAAATAAACCCAAGGTGGCAGTAGAGGATTCCTTTTGCTTTAAAAACTTTGGACTAAAAAGAAATGTTTTTATATATAAATATATAAATTGTTATGTAACTATTATTGTTTCCTGTATGTTCTAATTTTGTTTTATGATGTAATTAAAGGAAATAAGCTGTGAAGACTTCTCATTTTGCTGTGGAAATAGTCTGACTTGGAGCTGTGATTCCTAACTTCCTTGAACCCTAGAACTACAAAGGCTCCTGAGGCTGAAGGACTTCTTTTTGACTTACTTACATTTTTTTTTTTTTTTTAAGAAAGAGGGACAGGGGCTGGAGCGGTGGCTCAGCGGTTTCGGCGCTTGCCTGGCAAGCACGAGGACCCGGGTTCAAACCCCAGCACCACGTACACAACTAAGTGTTGGAGCAACGAAGGCCATGTGAAAAACTAAATAAAGTTGTTTCTCTCTTTCTCTGTCTCTTACTGTCCCTCTCTCTTTAAAAAAAAAAAATAAGAAAGAAAGGGACAATGAGAGAGAAAGAGAATGAGAATCAATTTTATTTAGTTTTTCATGTGACTTTCGTTGCTCCAACACTTCATTGTGTACGTGGTGCTGGGGTTTGAACTCGAGTACTCATGCATGCCAGGCAAGTGCAGTAACCACTGAGCCACCGCTCCAGCCCCTCCTTACATTTTTTAAATACCTTTTACTAGCCTTTTCTTATTTATTTTTTCTCGCAAACAGGGTCTCACTGAGTTGCACAGGCTGATCTCATACTTCATCCTCCTGCCTCAGCCTCCCAAGTAGCTTGAGATTATAGGCATTTGCCACTACACCCAACTCCTAACCTCTATTTAATACTTTTTTTTAAGAGAGAGAGACAGTGAAAGAATCAATCTTATTTAGTTTTTCATGTGGCTTTCTTGCTCTGACACTCAGTTGTGTACGTAGTGCTGGATGGGGTTTGAACTCGCATATTCAACACATGCCAGGCAAGCACCGTAACCGCCAAGCCACCGCTCCAGCCCTCTCCCCAAACAACTCTTGTCTTCAGAAAACATGAGACATAAATTATAGTTGTCTTAATTAATTTGATGGCTAAAATTCAGCCTGAGTTCCCCCTTCTCACTGTACAGAGCATTCATGACCTTACCTTGGCAACAAAGGGGTAAAGACAGAGTAGTACAAGTCAGAAGTCAAGATTGCCTGAATTCAAGTCTGTATCATTTACTGCCCCTCTGAGCTCAATTAACCTGTCTCAGCTCTTCATTGGTAAGATGGGGACATAGTACCTACCGCATAGAGCTGTGAAGATGAAATGGGATAATGGTACATAGTTCACACTCATGTGATGACTGCTTTTTGTGGTTTTTTGCCTTTTTTTTTTTAGGGTTGAGGACCGAACTCAGGGCCTTGCACATGCTGGGCAAGCTCCGTAACTGCTGAGCCACCGCTCCAGCCCACTACTTTTTGTTTTGTTTCAGCAATTATTTCAATATCTAATGTGTGCTGAAGTCTTCTCGGGCTGATACACAGAGGTTAATACAGCAGGGTCCCCATCCTTGTGGTAGAGACGAACAATGGAGCCAAATTTAAATCTCATCTACATTGACATGAAATACTTTTTTTTTTTGTCCTGGGGATTGAACTCAGGGGTGCTTTATCACAGTTACATCTCTAGCCCTTTTTATTTTTTAATTTAGAAATAGAGTCTTGCTAAGTTCTTTAGGGTTTAAGTTGTTGAGGCTGGCTTTAAGCTTGTGATCCTCCTGTCTCAGCCACTAGGCTTACAGGTATGTACCACTGTGCCTGGTACAACTTGAAAAACTCCTGAGGAGCCCTGTGAGTCTATCTGGGGTCAACATGGGCCCTGTAAGGGATATAATTAAGGGTCTGCTTGGTTGCCCATATTAACTGAGTCAGCCCTCAATTTTTTAAATCAATTTTATTTTTTTCATCTGGTTTTTTGTATCTCTGACACTTAGTTGTGCATGTGCTGCTGGGGTTCAAACCCAGGTCCTTGCACACACCAGGCAAATGCTTTACCCGCTGAGCCACCACTCTAGCCCCAGCCCTGAATTTTTTGAGGGAAGCACTTTCTAGGTCTTTGAAAAGATTAAACAGACCTCCCTTCCCCCATCCACTGTTAATCAGTTCAGCTGGTATTTAGAGCCTTTCTCCTTCCTAACCTTCATGTCCAGAGGCCACTTAAAACTCACCAAAGATGATTGGTAAATAATAACTGAGGTAAATGGTCTAAAAATAATCAAGTATGTTTAAGAGAACACCTTGACCTGTCTTCTACTCAAGGTTCATATTAGGTTTTCACTTTTCTGTTAATTTGAAGATTTTCACCATAAGACTTTGAGTGGGCCAGATGTGGTGGTGCACGCCTGTAATTCCAGCAACTTAGGAGTCAAGACAGGAGAATCACAGGTTCAGACAGCCTCAGCAACTCCGCAAAGCCCTAAGTAACTTAGTGAGACCTTGTCTCAAAATAAAAAATTAAAAGGGCTGAGGAAGGCTGGAGCAGTGGCTCAGCTTTTACAGCACTTATGTGGCATGTGCAAGGACCCAGGTTCAAACTCCAGAACCACATACACAGCTAAGTGTTGGAACAATGAAAACCAGATGAAAAAGTAAATAAAATTAATTCTCTTTTTCTCTCTCT